>VWYE01024889.1:0-148646 GCA_013398995.1 Alaudala cheleensis
ATTTGCCCTAAACCGGGACAAAGAGCCTGGTTGTTGCGCCACCCAATGGACCCATGATGGATGTAAGATGGGCAACCGGTTACGAGTTTCCACACTTTTGCAAGTTTTGGTCCATTTGCATATTGGGGTTAATTGTCCAACTACAGCTTCAGGTTATGAAGTCCCATCCTCCCAGATTGCTCTCCTCAGCAATTATTTTTCTCTGCTGTTTATACTTTTTGGGCCTGAAGCTGCAACAGTGTCCTTGGTTCTCAAGCTGGAAAAGGATTGTTTTGTCTAGCTAAACTGTGAAGAGAACTTGCTAACACTTTATATGAAGTTCAGGGTCACACACTAAGGCAGTAGAGAATCTAAAAAATATGAAAGCTAAGATTTAAGGCATCAACTGAATGCCTGGTAAGTTCTGTACAATTCACAAAACAGATTCAATGAACTCTCATGCACTGAGGATTTGTCATCAGAAAAAGTACAAGAGACCTGAAACTCAAAAATGTTAAACCGTTGTGAAGAACTGAAGAATTCTCTCCTGTTTGAAAGCACAGTGTGGAAATGGCAGCTTACAGTACTTTTACAGAGTAACACCTAAAAAATCTATGCTTGCTCTCACCTTGAAAAACATTCATGTTGCCATCTGAAAGGACTGAAGTCAAAGAATGCAAAGAGAAACTGGATAATTGAAGTTTTACCATCATCCCTAAGGAGGAAAATTAGAAGATCTTTGCTTTTCTTTCTGATAAATTATGCTGATTGCTGAATGCAATATGAAATGTGCAGAATTCAGGTTTTGTAATGCAGTAGCTGAACTACAGAACTGCATGATAGATATTAGAACCTACAAATTTTTTCTTATTCAAGTTTTAAAAGACATTAATAGCATAAATGCTTTCTTTCTGATAGAGCATGAATCATCTGTCCAAGGCTACATTGGATACTAATTAATATATTCCTCTTCTGTCACCTCTGTGCAATGTTAGCAAGACTTCATGATAATAATTAAGTGAAAAAAGATGCCCTGTGAAATCTTTTCTAAATATTTCAGATTATTAAAGATACCAGTAGCTGTAGCAACAGTGGTACTGGCAAGACAACCAATGAATCAAACTTTTTCAATCTCTGCATTAGCATGAAATTTGAATCAGTTTAATAATAATTCACTTTTTACCTAGCAAGTTTTCTGTTCCTTCTGTAGGGGTTAATTATGGATCCATTTTATAGGCACTATAAAGCAGCATCATTCATCTGCTTCTTGCAACAGCATAGCAGTTAATTTATTCAGTGCAAAAATGAAAACTGAGCATTAGCATCCATTGAATGATAGAGAATGATATAACCAAAGTCTAATTTTATAGTTTTTATGGTTTGCATGGGAAAGGGCAGAAAACTTACAAATTCCCTTTTATGGATAGCTATGTCTTTTTTTTTTTAATCAAATTTAGATTTAATTTTTTACAGCTGAAGTGCCAGTTACTTGTGATGAAACCCACCTACTTGAAAAATCTATTTTAGGAAGAGATGAATCACTTCTTGTTGTGCCTCTCTTTCTCTTGACTATGGATGAAGCATAAGGGAATATTCATCTAAAAATAAAACATCTAATCTAAGCTAAAGTTAGGCCAGAGGAATCCTAGGATAACTACCTAAATATGTAGTATCATTTAGTGCTTAAAAAAAAGATGTCATATTGGAAAAATGGAGCACAAGAGACGTGTTTTTAAAATACATCTCTCAGCAGATATTAGGCATCTTAACACCTTTTGAAGTGAAAAGGCTTCAGGAATGCATCCAAAGCTGACTTGTGACATCTATAAATTTAATGTGCAGTAAGTAGGGTGATATTGGTATTAGTGAGCCTTGAAGACAGATAAATATAGATTGCAAATAAATCTATAAAGGTATTTTACAACACTGTGATGGCATGGCCACTCAGAATCTATGGGCAGTTTGCATAACTGTGAGCATGTGACCAACAAATGGGCAAAGAAAGACGGGTGTGTTTTTACACAGAGGGCAGACAAGTGACAAGAGCTGCCAAGCAAAGGAGAAGATAATGACAATGGATTGCAAATTGCTGGCACATTTACCTGAAGAAAGAAAAATGGTGATAAGTGGTATGAGGAGAAAGAGAACCCATGTTTTGGGAGCAGAGAACAAAGAGTATAAAAATGTCAGGCTCTATTCAAAGAGCATAAAAATGTAAGGAAAATCACAGGAGAAATAATTAATGCCCTGGCACTCTTTCTCTTTTTTTTTTTTCTTTTTTTTAGCCATTGGGTACTTGGAAAGCAACTTTTCTGAAACGCAGATTACTGGATTGCTGCATATTCCAAACTAACAAACTTAAACCACAGAGTCTAGGCTTAAAATGTCAATAAATTGTGGTCACAGGAAAGCATGTGGTAAAATTATATCATTGATAGGATGGCCATGCTGTTCAGCATTAGGTAATGAGATACACAAAGGCATACACATATTTTAAGGAAGACAAAGAGGCAAAAAAATTAGTACATTCTTGTTTAGTACAGCCTTCCAACAACTTTCCGAAAGCAACTGATGTCTTAGTTAAATAGTTCAGTGATCTGGATATTGCTGTTGAATTGCAACTTAAAATACTGGTCAGTTTAAAAATGTGTGAGGCTTTATTAAACACATTTTTCAAACAGTTGCAGTTCTCGAGAGAGAGAGACTTCCACATCCCTAGTGTTTACAAAATAGCCCCTTTCCTATTTATTTGCCTTCATGCTTTGTGATCATTCATAGCTGCTAACACAGAGATGCAAAAAATCATCACCTGCCTTACCATGTACAGGAATAAGAGATCTTTCTTTACTCAAAGATAACCTTTCTTAAAGAAATCTGACTGCAGCACTACCTTGACCCAGATGACCTCTGCCTGAACCGTTACTAATTAACTATTTTTTCTATCTTATTATCATCACACGGCGGGACAGATAAGAGACTACAATTTTTGCTGCACTTCCCTGCCTTTGCTAAAACCTATTATTTTAGTTAACTGTGTTACTGAAAGGGAAGGAAACATCAATTTGCCATAAAGAAATGGGAAGACCAGGCCAAAAGGCCACAACTCTAAGTTGTGTTCACATTAATGACTCAGTGTGAAAATAAGGATTCAACAGGAAGCAGGGAAAAAAATATCTCATGACAATCTTGTTGCAAGCAAATATGTTGGGTAATGTATGCATCAGGGAATTAGATATCACTGTGGTGGAAGTGTAGAGGACTTATACATCACATTAACATCATACCTTAAAATTTGTTAAATTCACTCATAACAAAATATTTATATGCTAAAGTAGTTGTAAGTATAAAATGTTATATGACCAGATATATGGTCCTTGATGATTCACACTTGCTGGTGTTTACACTGCTCATATGCTCACTTGAAACATTTATCCATTGTGTCTGATTATGTTATGACACTTTTATAAAGTACTTGTATATAGTTGTCAGTTAAAACTACTTTAGGATGCTTATATTTAGGTTCAAGGCACATTAAGAGTAATTTTTTCCTACTTAGTGGAAATTCTTACAACTGATAGATATCACAAATTTCCTTGATTGCACTGCAATTTAAACAGTGCAAATAAAAACTCCACGATTTAGACATACAACATCAATTCAGTTGATTCCTCAAAATTCTGTTTTCTAGCAGGAAGTGAAGACATGGTTTTCTGGTCACTATGCTAAATTATGAAGATTTAATGTGGATAATAATTTTGCCCTGAAAAACGTCTTGTCACTAGATGATGCCTGGATATGGTAAATGCAAAAATGCAGTTTCATTGCCTTGCAGAAGCAATCCTACATTTTTGATCAGTGCCATAATTCCCTCCCCCAACTAAAAAAAGGAAATTAAAATATACAGCACCAGAAACATTCTTAAGTTCATTTTTTGTTGCTATAAGTATGTAGGAATTATAGTCTGCAGAGAAAGCAAGGTTGCTCTGTAATTAATTTTTTGTAGATACTGTTTCATTGGTCTTAGCTCAGTTCCCCGAGTCCTATGGAACCACAGTTTGGAGTCTCCTGCAAATTCTGAGGTTGCTGGATTCTTTTCAGCAGATGGTATTTGAAATTTGTTCATGTGTTAAATCTTTATATTTGGTGTCACAACTCAGTCATTCCTCTCAGCGTTTTCCTTATGTCATGCCTTAACCCCAGACAGCAAACAAGTACCAGGCAGCTGCTCACCCACACCACCTTGCCCTGGGGGGGAGGAGAATTGGAGGGAGAGGATAAAGCTCATGGTTTGAGATTTCATAATGGAAACAAAATATAATAACAATATAAAATAAAAATGTAATAACAATTTCATAATGGAAACAAAATATAATAACAATAATGATAACAATAATAACAATTACAACAACAACAACAGAACAATCTGATAATACCAATAATGACAATAATAATTGTAGTACTGAGGAGACAGGGAGTAGCAGAACCCAAGAGAAACTAGTGATGCCCAATGCAATCATTCATTGCCCCCTGACAGCCAGCCCACTACCAAGCAGCAGTTCCCTTTTTGGGTAACTTCTATTAGTCTATATACTGGGCATGGCATTCTGTCTTATGGAATATCCCTTTGGCCTGATTGTGTCACCTGTCCTGGCTGTGCTCCCTCTCAGCTTTTTGTACAGCTCCTCACTGCCAGAGCATGAGATGCTGAAAAGTCCTTGACTCAGGATAAGCACTACTTAGCAGCAACCAAAATTCCAGTGTGTTTTCAGCATCATTTTCATACTAAATCCAAAAAACACAGCACTACAGCAGCTACTCAGACACAAATAAACTATGTGCTGTTCAAAACTGAGACAATCCTGGGATTTGCATGAAGCAGATTTGCTATAGAATACTGCTTAGAACTGTATGTCTCTAGGCCCAAGAGAAACATATTTTTAATCTCTGATAGCTTTTTTGTTAGATAATATATCTAGATATGACTAGAGCACAGATCTTCAGCCTTTCTAACAATCAATTGCCCCTGTGCAAAAAAAATCAAGCAAGTCCTTGTCAATAAACCAATATACCTGCCTAAAAGAGGAGCTGTATGGTGGCCTCTCCTGTCACATACTGTTAGCCATCTTTGACTGAGTACAAGAGATATTCATTAGTATTCATTCATGCACACCAGTAAGCATTCAGGAAGACAAAAAACAAAATAGATTGAGAAAAGGCTGTAAAACTACTGTTCAGATCTCTACAAATCCGTTAATGTTGATGGTGATCTTCCAGTGCTGGGGCTGCCTTACACGTATGGGGTGTTCCAGATTAGGGGTTTCAATGGCTTGCTGAGAGCTTCCACTCTGCCTGAAGTCCTTTTCTCATGAAAGGCTTGGCACCTAGACAGCTTTCTCCATACTCTTATCACCACTCACTTTATCTCAAACATATACACATCCTATACCCACGTTTCACTGGTATGGGTATGCATCGTTATAAAAGCCAGATGTGCTTCTGAAACTTACATTGATATTTTAATAAACTATAATCATTAAAGTCCATCTTACCTTAGAAATGGGTTGAGTCCTTGGAATTTGCTCAAGCTCATTTTGGCTCAGCCAGTGTCCAAAAAGCACACTGATCCAGAAACAGGACTGAGGTCAGTTTTTTTCACAGTATTCAGGAGTAATGCTAACAGGACTCAATGTCTGAAATAATAAATTTGTTGGAGAACACATGCCTACCATAACACAGAAAACAAAAAAAAAACTCCCCCAAACCAAAATTTCATCCAAAACACATTCTAAAATTAAATTGATTTACATTCACAATACTGGAAAATATTATATTTTTCTTCCTACAGTCAATAATACTGCCTGTCCCAACAAATCCAGCTAAGTTGAAACAGGACTCTTGATTACCCCAGCACAACATGGCAACTTTAAAGAATGAGTGTGCCACGCAATTACTCATAAAACCTCTTTCTGTGCTGTCCAGATAGGAAACATCTCTTCATCAAAGAAGAGAGAATGCCAGAAGCTCATAAGGTCAGTGCTGCTTTTCTTTTTTTTTTTTCTTTCATTTTTAAAGACACTCTCTTGTATATAAAGCTTGCTGGTTTGGCATTGATACAACGTGTGCTCTTATGATATAGAGAGGAAATCTGTCTGCTTGTCTCAGTGTTTATATTTATATAGTCACTGCTCAGCCCTAAAGCTGTTCTTCAGATCGCTAGCTAAAATAAATGTCACACACTGCTGAATTATTATAAAAATAATTCTGTTTATTTACAAATATGACAACAAGCTGGTAACTTACTGAGATTCTTGAGAGGATTTTCAGTCTTTACAGAGAGATGTTCCAGCTAGCCTATTTCCACTCTCCCTGAATGTCATATTTTAAATCCAGCTATTAGCCACTTGCCAATAGATGTGTCCAGTCTTAGTAGCTATGTATTATGATGGATATAAAGGACATTATTAAGTATTGGGAAAATATTCTTAATGAAAGATAAAATTGCTCAATCCCTTCATACTTTTTATGGCTGTACTTGGCAGCAACTTTTATCTCATCTTCCAGGGTGCAGTAGGATTAAAACATGATGAAAAAATGAGAATAAAAATTGAGAATGAGATTTTAAATTAAATAGTATGATTTAACAATGTAATATGATGACAATGAAATGCAGGATTTTTTTGCTTAGTGCCAGTATTTTACTATGCAACTATCCATTTTTTGCAAACTTAACAAAGAGGATCCATTTCCCAACGCACATATTTTCTTTCAAAATCTGCAAAATCAACAAAATGTTTATCAATGCACAAATAAATACAAAAACAATCTCTTCTGTTTAAAACAAAGGTGTTTGTTCTGTATTTCTCTTGGGAAATTAACATGAGCAAGTAGAAATTGCTATGAGAGAGTGAGAAAGAGAGCACATGAGGTTGGAAAAATATCTAAGGATTGAATTATTGTTTACTTAAATATTTTGGAATATTCATAATGACTTTATCTTCAGGTCTACATCTGACTTGTTCCAAAATATTTCAGGCAGTGAAATAATTTCATTAAATATTTCCTCCTGGTGATCCCAACCAATATATAGATCTAGGTAGACAAACTAATTTTAATGTAAGTCAGCCAATATTGATAAATCTCTTCTGCAGTAGTTGGCATGTAATATTCACACTTATAAAGAGGTGAAATAAACAGCTGAGAGAGTAAGGTAAGTGAAAAAGAAGAGAGGGAACATACTTCTGACAACTTTCTTTCCTGTTTTATTCTAACCAGCTTGTATAAATTATCAGCACATATACATTGAAAAATATATGGTATTATTAATAGTTATGAACATAAATGAAAGATAGTAATAAATCTATTCAGTAAAGGCACATTTACAAAAGCTTTGCCCAATGTTCTTCAAAAGATAGAACTTTCCAAGGGATTATAAAATCTATTCAGTATAAAAGCCCTTCAGGAATTCAAAACATTTGGCCTCAAAGAAAGTGCAGGTAGCTCATTCTGAAGTAAATGGACTCAAAAAGAAACACAGAAATGCATGAAAGTTTATTTTCACCATATAGCAAGATGGAAAAACGGTGTGAGTTATATTCTCAATTTATAATTAAGGTGTTTCAGCAGGGACAAAAGAGGGCCTTTTCCTCCAAAAATGATTATTAGCATGCAGAAATTACATAGGAGCAGTGACTGTGTTTCATTGGGTATTCTTATTTAGAACAAGTAACCAGGATTAATTTGAAACATCCGTCACACTGAGCTCTTTCTGGTATTATAAATAAGGATTTTATATTGCAATGTCCAATAATATTAGTAAAGCTGTTTGATGAAAAGAAGATATTTCCATCTAATGTCAAGGGATTTTACTAGATAGGATCATAATTCATCCTCTCCTTCTCCCTTTAATGAACTCATCACCATGATACCTGACAGCCATATTAAAATCCACAGGAGCCAAATTCCTGAACTGAGTAACCCTTCAGCTTCTGCCTCTAATTGATGCCTTGAATGTAAGAATGCAGTAGATTGATTTAGATTTTCTTCTTAGATTTTCCCTCCCCACTTTGCACAAACTGGAATTACAAACAGAAACATCGTCTTGCCTTGGTGTGTGACTTTGTGCTGCACACCAGGAGCCCACACTCGGGACAATGTCAACAACTGCAGAGGTTTTGGTAACTTCTGCAGAGAGATTTGCTTCATTCCTTTTTCCAAACTCTCTAGATTAACAAGCAACTCTTTTCATAATTCAATTCTACCAGTGAAAATGTGAAATTGCTGAGACATTGCGTTAATCTTCTAACACTGAAATACAATTTAAGAAATAATTCCCCACAGAATTCAGGTAAGAACAGATGAATTGCTGTGAGATGTACTTAGGAAAAAAACTAAAGAATAATGCTAGTTACTACACTGAACTCTGGAATAGAGGTGGTGGAGAAACAGATATCATATGCATTTTTAAATTAGTTTTGATATTATCAAATAATTAAACAGTCTAACAATACAATTGCACTCATCTAACAAAAGAAAGTAAAGTTTTTTTATTATTTCTCTTTTAAGTGGAGTTCAACACCCTAATTGGATATCTTTGGTCTCATTTAGATCAACACTTTAACTGTCTTTCTAAGGAGCTTTGGATTCTTTGTCCAGTCTTCTAGCAAATGTGTCTAAAATATGTGATAACTACTGATACCAGCTACTCCAAAAGAAATGGAAAAAATATAATGTGTCATAAATATATTTTTCGCTCCAGAAAAAGGAATCTGAGAGTAGTAGTAATTTAGATTTACTCTTTCTTGTATAAAACAACTCTAGTTTTCCATAGCTTGGCAAATAACAACATCTAAAGTAAAATATGAGAAGGGACAATACATTTAAGTTGTTGCAGCATTTTTCAGAGAATTTCAGAGATAACAATAGTCTTTGTGTGGAGAAAGGGGAAAGAAAAAAGCCTTTTGGCTGCACTAGAGTACAGAAAAACCATATACAGTTTCAAAACAGGAAAACAGTATTTCCTGGATGCCAGAGATAGTAGTGGAAAACAGATGCCCTGGGATCTGCCCACACATCAGCAAAAACATCAGGCATTCTGCCACAATAAATTACTGGTGTTAGATTAGTTTCGGGGAGAAAAACAACCAAAACCAAATACTATCACTTATCTGTGCCTATAAGTTCCAAACCAAATTTTCCAAAGTGGCAAAAAAAAGCCATCAGCACAGTGAGTCAGCGTCAGAAAGTTCAAGGAAAAGTGCTTGTCCTAAGGTCCCATAAAAAGGAGTTTAGACACACCTTCTCCTAATTAGGCCAACTGTTCAGTTCTGTGGTTGAAACTATTGATATCATAAAAGAGATCCGACTACCTTAGTTTTTTTGGCTAAAATAATGAACTGTATCCTCTAGAAGTGTTTAGAGCTATGTTAGCAAATAAGATAAAAAAATATAAAATAGGGTGAAGGCGTTATTTTTTGCAATAACTTAAAGCAATTGAAACCTTGGTTGTATTAAATGAAAAAGAGATTTAACTAGTATGACACTTCAATTTTTCTTTTGATAGGATTATGCAAATGTAAAATCACTTAAAACAATTCCGTGACACAATTCGTGTGTGAAAGAGGGACATGGGGAAATGTTTCTAGTTTGTGTGTTTTCTATCTCGACCTGCTGTTCCTCAACTAAATTTCTAACATAAATAGTAGAAAATCATTACAGACAAGCTTTAATCTGAGATTTAAATAAAGAAACATTCATTCATTGCAAAGCTGCAAAAAATGTTGAGGACTTTTCTATTTCGGCGTCCAAAACATCAAACTTTGTACCACTCAGGACTTCCTTTATGTCTTTATTGATTAACCCAACCGGAATTTGCAAAGAAGTATGAGAAATTCATAGCCAAAATTTAAAAGTTCTATATGGAAGCCCATAGACACAGAAGTCTGTAGGCTTGTATGCAATTTCAATAATTTTCTTATATAACTCATGGTGAAGAATCCAGTGCAGCAGATTTTGATTTTATAGACCACTGAACAGACTTCAGTCGTGCAGTTAAGGAGCTACACTGGTATTCCTACAAATTACTACAATAGTTCCTTTTAATAGAACGAGAGCCTGCTGAGACGAGAGAGACAAAACTGGAGATGTTCAAAGTAAACAGAAGCTTGCAGAAATACAGGCTTTTTGAAGAGATTCACTGTTATTGCCTCAACTACTTATTTTTAAAGTGCACAAAGAAGTAACATATGTAAAATCTTACATTAAAGGGAGATTGACTCGTTTAGGAGCGGTAATACAGCAGGCAAGCAGCCTGCAGCCAGCAAAAGTGCTGCACAGTGGGAGGCTTATCCCGGCAAACAACAATTCACACCTGTTAATTACTCTGAATAGGCTTGCACAGGATGCTAGGCATGGCATTTATCCATTGTTTGGAAGCAATACTAATGTCATCTCTTACAGAATTGTTATAAGCTAAAGGAAAGCTTAACGTGAGTCATCTCCTTGCAAATCAACAATTAACTCATCATAGCATTTGCCAGAGGACCCTTAAAGATCCAGAAGGATAAAGATATGTAAATTATATGTATTTCAGGTTTGCTGACAATTGCGGCAAAGTTGTTGATGGTGAGATTGCATAAACACTGTGTTTCAGGTAAATTGCTATTTAAACCACCATTAGTTGTTTAAAGTCCAAAATACATGTGTCCTAGGGTGACATTATGATGTTTGTAACCCCAGTCGTCTGTTGAACTTGTGCGGGATGTTGTATTCTGTGCACCGTGGTGATGGGTCTGGGGGAAGGGGGAGGCACAGTCTTTTTCAAAAGCTCTGCTCCTCTGAGTAACCTTGAGTGTCTGGAGTTTTTGATAACAACAATATGAGACGGAGAAGGTTTTGCTTTTTTCTCTCTCTTTTAGTAGCTTGCTTTCGCTTCTGCTTCTCTAGTTAGCATAGCTAGGTAGCTTTTTCTTCGACTTTCTCTTTTCTTTTTTTGCCTTTCCGGGAATTGTTCTAATCTCTCTGGACTGAGGACACGGGGGAGCGCCAGAGGGCTCGCACCTGGGACCCACCAAGATCCACCTTGCGCCACAACTTCTCCCGGCACCAGAGAGACTGAGACCCCAGCCACCATCTTCAGGGGGAACCTTCTGCCTGAATTTCGTCATCTCTCCAGAGCAGCACAAAGTCCTTGTCATCGGGTATTGTTCGATTTATTGTGCTGGGGAGGGCTTGACTTGTTGAATAAACAGGTATTTTTTCCACTTCTCTCTGAGGAAGTTATTCCCGAACCGGCTGGGGGGGGGAAGGAGGGAGAGGCCTTTGGGAGGTGTTCTCCCGAAATTGCCCTAAACCAGGACAACATGCTTGTACCAATAATAATAATAACAATAAAACCTCGAAGAAGTTTTGCTTACAATTCAATCATTTTCTAATTAGAAAATGTCAATTAAATTTGAAAGTTTTAAAACAACGTTGAAGTAATTTGAACACTAGTCAAAGTCTAACCATTTAACTTGACACACTTGAACAATATAAGACTTTTATAATTTTATTCTAGTTTTTCTTGCTAATGCTTGGATAAACTCAAACTGAAGGCATGAAATATTATGGGAATTCTTGCTTTATCAAAATTATTTAACTAAAAATACTTTTTCTACCTGTATCTGCTTGTGGACCTCAAAAATTTTTTGAGCAGCATTAGCAAGTCCTGTCCTTAATACTGAACACTAACACACTCACTCTCCCAGCAGCTCTGAAGGTGCTGAAGGATTATAAAAATATTGTCTCTGCAATTTGTGTATTCAAAGAGTTCAGGCTGAATATACTGTCAGGCATTCTGCACATTAAAAGTACTAGACTATATAATCATGTTGAGAAACTCTTTAAGACAAATAGAAGTCTCAAAGGAGAAAACACACTCATAGGGACTTGATAAAAATTTTATGTTTATACAGACTCTGAATATGAAGAGGGCTCTTCTGATTTTTGAAGAGTTAAAAAGTAGTAAAAATGCAAACAAAAAACAAAAACAAAACCACAAACAAACAAACAAATTAAAAAAAAAAAAAACACCAAAACCAGCAATATCCAGGAATTTTGCACAGGGTCAGTAGGGAAAAAATGTAGACATACCATCTGTCATCTAAAAGCATTAAAACTTCAAGATTATATATTTTTATGCTGGTCTTTTTCCACAGAAAGCAGAGATCTGCACATCTGGAGGCTTATTTGCCTTTACTTCCAATTCCATCAATATTGACATTAATTTCACATTAAAAGCAATTCCCTTCTGATTTCAGAGAATCTTAATGACCTGAATTGCATAAGATCCTTAGCTTTTAGTGCTCTGGGAACATGAATCCTTTCTGAAATATTTGTACCTATTAATGTATTTCATTAATGTATTTATTAATACATATTGTCCACAAAAAAATGAAGGGATCCTGGGCAATATATTCACCATTGGCTTGGTTTTGCCCTTCATTGGAACAGGGAGTTCAAAGGAGTAAGCCTGGTGGTCAAAGTTCACAGCCAATGTGATATTTTGCCAAATAGCTTTTTGCTTGTGTAACTAACAGTGAAAAAGCCATTATTTGTTACTAAACACAGAATGATTGAAGTTGGAAGAGACTCCTTGAATTCTCCTTTTCCAGACCTCTGCTAAAGCAGGGTCAGTTAGAGCATGCTGCCAAAAACTGCCAGTCAACTGTTGAATGTCTCCAGGGATTTAAATTCTACAATCTCCCTGGATCTTTTCCAGTGCTCAACCCATTTAAAGTGAAAATGCTTTATCTCACATTCAGGTGTATTTTCCTGTGGCTTTATTTGTGCTAATGTTGGTCAGCAGCAGGTGATCAAGTTTGTTCAAGGACGAAATATATTCAGAAAACTTTTAAGTGATTCTTATTCCAAGTGCTTTTCTGCAATGATGATGAATTGGGCTTGTACTTGGCAGTATTTATAAAATGTTCAATTATACTCAGTGAAATTCCCAATTCTAATAACTTTTCATGGTGCAGCCCACATGTATTAAGTAAACTTTTCTGTACTAATGCCTTATTGATAAGCCAATGTATAAATAGATACATTGATCAGTGGTGGGAATAATGGTGGGGTTTGCCTGGGGTGTTGACATTAGAAGAACTTAAAAGGTTTCATAGCAATTATGGGTTGGTCTTGAAGTCATGACAATAGGGTGCCAGAGCAATGGAGCAGTGAAGATCTCCCAGGAGAAAAAAAAAATATGTTTTTATTTTGTTGACAATTAATTCTTCAGAAATATTAAAACAGAAATTATAATGAACTATAAGGTTAGATAATAACTTGGGGGTGGCTTATAGGATGAAAATACTACCTTTGATTACCTTAGATCATTAAAATGTTTTAAAATATACTTCTGAGGGTAATTTTTGTATGTAAATTATATTATAATGTGCTGGACCAAGGCCACCAGGGACTCAGGGTGCTGACTGGCCCTTGCACACCATATGAAAGAAGCTTGCTTTAGGGACAACAGTTTTGGCCACCCAGATTGTACAGTTATAAATCCTGCACAGATCATCTGCCCCCAGCAATGGAGAATGGGTTCAGACAGGATTCCAGTGCACACCAATCAAGTGCTCCAACTCATTCTCTCCAGATGGCTTAAAGGTGCAAATCTCTGGAGACAGGAACAAAGACAAAAGGACTATGAATTCCTTGAGTATATTTCATTTCTTCCATATGAAATAATCAATGGTGTGCACGAGGAAAAGTGGTATAAGAAATTTTTTTCTATCAGGTAGCTGTTTGATACCAGAGGAAAAGGTATCTTTGTTGATGCCTCAGAGCAGAGTCTAAGTGCTACAAAGTGGTGCAAGGCCCTTTTCCCATGTAGATGCTCAGTCCTGAGGGAACATGCACCTTTGCTGATGAATTTGAAGCTGCAAGTGATATAGGGTATATATATATATACACACATATACACAGAAAAAAATGCAGGTGCCTTTAAGTCAAGCAGTGAGGTCAGAGGGTTGATCACGTTTTGCACATGTTCCATTTACTACTTCAGACTTGTTGAATTGGAAATGATGTGTTGGTTCACATGGGGAGAATCCTGGAGGAAATTATCAATTTTTGGAAACTATCATGCTGCCCCATAACCCTGATTGAGGGGGAATGCAGACTATATTGAATGCCATTTTACTGCAGAAGAAAAAAGAATAACACTAGATAAGGTGAAGGATATACAGAGGTTTTGGGGTCTGAAAGGCACCTCCTTTTGACCTGAATCAATGTGCTGTTTATAGGCAGCAAGGACATTGGAAATTAATGCTGTAGTAGGGAAGGGAAGGATCAATCAGAGGAAATTGATGTTATGGTGCTGAAGGAATCTGACAATGACTGAAGAAGACCAGGGGAAAATATGAAGACATTGCCAGTCGATCCTCTAATTCCAATAAAGCTAGGGAATGAAACAATAGATTTTTTTTTTTTCCAACAGATATCAGAGCCTTACTAGTTGTAAGGGCCCACTACATAAATACCAATTGTTGCACTGATGGGAATTAGAACTTTGTAGCCATTCTTACAACCTGTAAAATGTACCATCGGACATTTTAAACTGATTTATGAGTTTTTATTCTATACATGCCAGAATGTCCTTTTCCATTGTTAAGATGAAATTTATGCATGTGATACTCTCAAATAACTTGTGAAAACTCTACACAGCTACACATCCAGAAAGAAATGCAATGGAAGGCTGAAATCTACTGACTAATGGGCCGGACCTTGGAGGAACCTGAAGATGATATCCCTGATGTGGCATTGAATGTGGTAATTCCCTGGGATGGGCTTCGAATAAACCAGTTAAAGCAAAGAATGTGGCTTCACTTAAAACAAAATTCAAACTACTAGCAAAGCCACTGAGGGTAAATCAATATCCTATTAGACTGGAAGCACATAAAGGATTGGAGTCCTTGATAAATACTTTCTTGAAGTATGGATTGCTTAGAGAGTGTCAATCTGAATTAATTACTCCTACTTTGCCAGCATAGAAACCTCATTTTCAGAAGTACAGACTAGTACAGGACTTAAGAATAATAAAACAACTAACATGGATGTACACTCTATCAAACCAAACTCCAGGTCTCACAAGCATGGAGCTGATGAGCAGAATCTCATTCCTCAACCTGCTGGTCATGTTTTTTTTTGATGCAGCTCAGGGTATGGTTGGCTTTTTGGACTGCATGCACAAATTGCCAGGTCAAGATAAGCTTCTTCTCCACCAAAACTTAAAATCCTTGTTCTCAGATCTCCTATTCTTGACACAGCCTTTATTTGTGCTTGGAATTGTGCTGGTCCATTGCTAGAAGCCTTTTGTTAAATAATTCTAAGTTCAAATTTCACCTAAACTCATTAATATGACTGTTTTTTCATTCAGTTATCCTTTAGTCTTCCACTTCCATCTCTTCTGCTAAAATGCCTAGGACAACAGCCCGATAACTTTCAGGGTTTGGATCCACACATGGCCTGAGAAAGTGCCAGTACTGTGCCATCTTAAAACAATGTGTTTGGTGAATGCCCTTGAACGGGTGCATTCTCAAACTCAGCACCCTGCTCAGCATCACTTGAAAGGCAGTGACCTTGCAGGTTTTTGACAGCAGCTTGCTGTCTTTGTGCTTGGGCCACAATGGGCTGCATTTGTGTGAGGAGCTCTGAGATCACTGTCAAAGAACGCAGCATCAAAAAGCACAAAATCTGCCTACACATCACCAAAGAAACCTAAGAGGCTCTTGGGTTTCCTGAGGTTAAACCAGTTTACATTAGTTCTGAGTGTTTTGCAGATTGTCACTTATTCATCTCAATAGGGTGCAGATAGTGCTGGATGGCCATCTGTCCCTTGTTTCAACTGCCAGCAATCAGCCACTTGGCAGGGCTGAACAAAGACATACTGGACATTTTACCATGAGATTCCTGCCAGCAGTTCTATATTTAGGAAGCATTTCAGTTGAAAGACTGAAAGTAAGTGGAGTGCTTCAGAGTCAACTGAGTCTGAAGAATAAGTTGAAATAAACATTGAAGCTTTTCAAGGATTTTAAAGTTGAGTAACTTCTTTTAAAATGTGTTTTTGTTCTTGCATTTTACAAATCACGCCAAATGTATAATTAGATTATTATTGAATGAGTGTATTCTCTTACCTCATTTTCAGAATAGATTGAACTGGAGTGGCATAAATCTTCAGGTATCTTCTGACTCAGCAAATCTTCTTTCCAGAATGAAATGAGGGTAAACATGAACTAGATCAAACACTAACCAAACAGCACAATTGATACTAGTTTTTGTTTCCAAACATGCAAATGGGATAAACAACCAACTTTCTCCACACAAACTAAAAAAAAAAAAAAAAAAAAAGGCTTCAGCGTAGTACTGAACTCTGCTGAAATTTGACCATCATCACATAATCCCAAAGAGCCACGTTTTCTTGTTGGAATTAAAGAGAAATGTATTCCGCATTGCCCCTCTGGGTTTCAAACCCAGATAAATTTGGATAAGCATGCACTAATGAAAGATACAAAACTTTCTGGCAGCTGGCAAAAAACACAAAACAAATGCATGGGAGACTCATCATCCAGTGGACATTCATCAGCAGAGGTTTTAAGACCATTGTGTTGGATTTAGTCATTTAAGTCACTCTGGTCTTGAATAAACTTCAACATTTTCCATGGCTTATCCAAAACATTTATTGAACAAAAGCTGCCTATGACTCATTTAAAAAAAAAAAAAAAAAGAAAAACAAGCTCATCCAAGAGTTGCTCTTTCTACAATATTACAAGTATTTAAACACATTTTCCATTAAGTTCCAATATAGTTTAAATTTCTTTCCCCAGGCACATGTGGCAGCTGATAAGCATAACACACTGTGCTATGTTACTGCAAAAATTATTTCTCTTGTAAAGCAAACACGTACACGACTACTTGAGCTTAAATTTCCTTGTTATTCTGGACATGTCTGAGAAATTTTGTTAAATTCTGATGTAAATCTCTTTGTTCCTGAAAGTTGCCACTTTGATCATCTACTCTGAGCAAGTCTGCAGAAAAAAAGGTAATTCTTACTTTCTTTTCTTTTTTTTTTCCTTTCTTTTTTCCCCTAGTCTTAAAAGGATTTTGTAAAATTGTCCTTGTTTTTTGTGTTTTTAAGCTGCAGCAAACCACATTACAGCATCTACAGGTATATGATTATGTCATCAAAGTTTTCAAGGAAGTGTAACACTGCTTAGTCACTAAAAGCATTACTGCAAAGGAACCAAACCCTGTCCATCAATTCAACTCAGATACAAAAATCCCTAAATGAAAACAAATATAATTAAATAATTTAAACCCTAAATCTGTTCAACAGATTACATTTATACTCTAACAGCATCAGGATGATTATGCTGGTTGATGGCTCAGAGAACATAAGTTGAAGTTTTATGCAAGACTGATGAGCAGTAAGTTTAAGCCAGTTTTGATAAAGTGATGCATCATTAATGTATATGTGCTGAATATAATCCTGTGAGAAGATTTACATTTTTGATGACAAAATCTGAAATCCTCAGCCAATTTAAAACTCATGAGAGATGAAATTAGCATTAGAATGAGGCGGATTTCAGATTCTTTTGAGTGATGACAGTATCAATTAAAACCAACACCAATAATCATGTAATCTTATTTTAAAAAACCAACAGTTTTTCAGATATGAAAAAAAAATGTTGAACCTTAAGTTAAGAGACAGCATTGGAAACTTAGTTTGCTGTGACTCATGGCTTCAGCTAAATGAAAAGATCTCTGTTTCTCCTTTGGATTATTTGTTTTTCTTGCTTCATTGTAAATCAGCTTCATATAATAAACTATAAGGTATGCTTTTCTACCAGCATAAAATGGGCTTTATTAGAATTAAGTACCATTTAAAATAGGGAGGTACAGACATTAAATTTTTCAAAACAGTTTTAATAGTAAATGCAAGAAATAAATATTTTACTGTAAAATCTAATAGAACAATGCAATTAGCCTTTAGCTCTTAAGATTCACTATCACTGCTTAAACCACCACGAATAGATTTAGATAGATTTGGTTTGTATATTGCAAGCATCAAGAGCAGGTTTTAACAAAAGTTTTCAAAGTGATGCCAATAGCTTCAGCAGGTGGCATTTAAAGTTTTTATGATATTGTTTTATACGTTGCTGAAACAAAACACATTATAGATTTCATTTCTTGACATTTTTGGACAGAAAAAAAATTACAGGAGAGGTAAATGGATTTTTCACGTGGATTTTTAGAATTAGCAGAAGAAAACAGAAAATTGAGGGCTTTGAAATAAGACAGAAAATGAGAAAGTTGTATTCTATGATCACAACCGCAATTTTAGCAATTAGTAACATAGAGGGGAAGAAAGACCCTCCCTCCATGTTTTGTCTATATATAATCCACATTTGCATTATATGAGAATTATTTTATTTATTTTAAAATAATGTCAAGGTATTTAAAGGAGTACATCAGATTCTCCTCTGTAATGACACCCTTTGTTGTGGCATTTTCAGTAGCTGGTTGTTGTTTTCTAGGATTTCCCAGCTAATCTATGCAAGTCACAGGAGACTGCATATAAACCGTGCTATATCAGAGGTTCTTGGCCTTCAGTCACCCCTCCTGCACCAGCTGCTTAGCAATCTTTGCACTGAGAATGGAGGGTATGTGAATCCTGGGCTTGATTTGATGGGTGAACAGTCACAGCATTTACTGCATGAATAAATAATGCAGGCCAAATTCATGCTTTGTCTAATTCCATTAGAATGAATGTGCTCACTCCAGGGATCAAAGTAGCTGGTGGGTAAGGGTGCAAAAGGGCAGTAAATTGTGGTGGTAGCTGCCTTCCTGGAAGATCTAAAATGTGAAATGTAAAGAAATTTCATGGCTGGGAGGGAAAATATTTCGATTCGTAAAGAATGAATTAGACATTCAGTAATTTAATAGTGTTCTTTTTGACACTGCTTAGGACAAATTGTATTTCTGGGGTTTTTTGGCCTTTTTTTCTTCAAAAGTACATCAGTTTCACTCTTGAAATAACAAAGGAAAAATAAACCTGTAATCACAGGGGCTATCACCATCAAAAAGTGTTTTCCTTGGATGCACTTCATTGGCTTTACCTGTTATCAGCCAATTTCGGTAGTAAACTCACAGAACCTAGCCAAAATATAACAAATAAAGTTGAATGTTAAAAAGCAAACAGCTTTCCCTGACACGTTGATCTCACTAATTCAGTTAATAATTGTATAAATCCGTGTAGCTTTTGATGCAGTTCCTATTCCAGGAACTTTCTGTCTTACACACACAGACACACACACATAAATGTAGGAAATACTGTTGGATCATTTACCAACAGTATAGTGAACATAAAGCCAAGATCTTAAAGGAGGTGACCTCTGCTTGCTTCTGTGTTAGCTTGATCCAAAATATGTTGGACTCGCAGGAAAGCTGTCATATAATGAAAGACTGGAACTGACGCAAACTTACTTTTGAAAAACTACTCATCCCAACTGGGACTAATTAGACAACTAAGCAGGGCCATAGAGCAGAAACATTTCATAACCTTTTAAAAACGCTCCAAAGAGTTATTATTATTAAGTCCCGTTTAAACGAGGACACATGTATTTCATGTAACCTTAATTTAATTTAAAATAAACAAAAATCCCTTTGTTTTCTTTCTCACCTGAGCTGCTGATCTACTATAGCTTAAAGACATCTGTCCTTCTGTCCTTTTACCTTCATCAGTCATTAACAAATTAGAATCATCACCTTTTTCTACTCTGGTTGACTAATCTGCAAATTATGCACTGGAAGACAGAGAAAAGGACAACGGCTGATTTTCATAAGATAAAACATCCAAAACTGGAAAGAAATAGTTTTGTTCCTATATTAAAGTTATGGTAAATTGGCATGGCAGAAACAAAGTAAATGAAACTTCAGAGCTTACTCTCTCTCCAGAATTCCTTTTTTGAAGAGGAAAAGGGAAAGGAGAGAAAGAGCAGAGATTTATCTTGATGTTCAAAGTATGAAAGGGCCAAATATTTTATTGGTATAACTCAACTAAGTTTAGAAGAGCCCTCTGTATCCATTAGTAGCAGCTACATTTCAGACACACTAAACACTTTGTTTATCCTGCTTTAGTTTCATAAGACTAGATGTACTAAATATACAGCCTCACCAGACACAGTTTATAGTGGTAAAGTTTGAAGAGATGCAAAGGTTACAGAGCAGCAAAGGACCATAAACCCTCTTTATGTTAGAGGCTGTGAAGGAGAACAGAACTGCTACTGAGCCAGTGCCACATGAAAAATGGATTATTGTCAGTGGGAATGAAACAAGGCTATGATCTCCACTAATTCAGAAATCTTTTCCAGCTTTTTTTCCTCAGTCTAATCTGCCAGATTAAAATTTTTTATTACTTACAGTCCTCTAGATTTTGTTTAGCAAGTTTTTAGAACAACATAGCTTTGGACCATAAGATCATTAAACATTTCTACTTTATGCTAATATGATCATTAGAGACAGTTGAAAGGTTTTATTGAAACTATTTTAGATTAGAAATTATTTTTTGACAAAAATGTAAGTATACATTCAAATATATATATATAAAAAGCAGTGTTATATTATTATGATTGAATTTGACTCAAATTATATGAAAGCATAATATTCCCTTGCTCTACTCTTTTAACATACTTCTAATTTTAACAAATAGACTTCTGAGATAGGGAAAAATACAAAGAGAAATATCCTCATCATTTTTATTTCATCTTTCTCCTTTTTTATATTTGTTTTCCCCACTGTTTAATTTATTATTTCAAATAAATTACAAATTTATCAAATATAAACCACCTGGTTTTAGCCTGAAAGAAGGCTGGCATCTTAAATGATTAGCAATCACCTGTGTCCATAACGCTTTTCTGTTCCACCATTTGAGATAGTAATTGAAAGATATAGCAGGTAACGTAACAAAACAACCTTTTTTCATCTTTTGGGTACAACTGACCTTAATGCACTGACCCTGTTTTTGAAAGCACAAGGAGTGTAAAAGAGAGCTTTTAGATTAGGTGTGGTCCAAACCCGGTTGGCAGTTAAAAGATTTTATAGTTGGTGAGTTCAGGCAGCTCTGCCATGAGGACACGCTTTTGTATCCAGAGGAATTCTTGTTTAATATCCATTTCAGATGTTGTTGCTTTTCAAAATTTTACAGAGAAGCATTCAGCATTAGTGTGTCTTTTAGCTCAGTCTCATTCTTCCTCTTCAATTTATTACAGTTTTATGGAAATTACAAACGGAGCTGTGAGAAGAAAGGGAGAGTAGATTTTTTTGGAATGCTTTAATATCCTGTCAGCATGCACTCCAGACAGAGTTCAGAAATTTTGATAGGCTGGATATTTTTTTTTTCCTTCCTTCCATCTTCTTGCTTACTAAAAATAAAACACATGAAGATGCACAGTTTCATAGAAAATCACTCTGCAATAAAAAGTGCCCATTATAGAGTGTCAATGGGTGTGATAACATGCATAATTTACCTAGGGGGAGTATGCAATTAGGAAATTAACCTTTTACATTTCTCTCCCTAATCAGATGCAACAAATGGCTACAGAATAACACATTAGCAGCTGTATTTACTGTATTTGCATGCTATTAACAAGAAATTGATTACACTTCAAAAGAGGAGAATTGAGTCTGTGTCTATGAAAAGCACATTGAGATGGCATGCATGGTGGATCTTTGCATTCTTATTTGTTCTTCCTTTCATTCTGGCAAGGGTGCCTTACCAACCCCAGGCATCCTAAGGACACGTTAAAACACCTCAATTTTTCCTGTTTTCAGGAACAAGTGTATTTTTCATGTCTTTCTACCACGGTGATTCCAGCTTTGGAAAGGGCTATTTAATGCCAATTGTAATGACTTTTTTTTCAAAAGAGATTAATATTTTTCTATTAAGAAATGAATAGACACCAATTTCATTATGAAAGAGCAGTCTACAAGTAATAATGTATTTTAATCACTATGAACTTTATCTGAAATTATTAATGTAACAAAATTAAAGTCTCCATATCTGACTACCAATATCCAGAATATTTCTATTCCTGTATTGTCAGCCATACAAAATGTCATGTCTGTGGTGGTCTCAGAGGAATTTAGGATGACAGCAGGAGATACAAAGGCCAATAGTGCAATCCTCTCTTTCAGCATGTTATACTTTGTGTTATCATCTATCAGAAATGACAAGGGCTAGGAGAGGACTGTCTCCCTTTTTCCACATGCTGAAACAACGTGATTTCTGTCATTCCGAAGATTACTGCTCTTCAACAATAAATATACCTATAAAATTCTGAGGAAATTTGAAAGTAGAAAAAAAAGTCAGTTTGACAGGAAGCAGTCAGGTTCTGGAAGAAAAAAGAACTGTTTTGGAAGATGAAGGGATACTAATATTACCATAATGGAGATTGACCCATGCCTCTCACAGTATGGAAAAATTAATCATTAGGAAAAAATGCTTTTACAGTCACTCTTCATTTCACCAGTTATTTTTTTCTTTATCAGGAAAATTTAGAAGATGGTAAAAGGCCAAACAAGACCTGAGACTGTCTGACAGGGCTATGTAAGTTGGACAAAGCATTTGTCCTCTTTGAGCTTCAATTTCCTTGTCTATCATTTTAGGCCAGCAATAGTCCCTTACCTCACAGAGGTATTGACTGACTGAATGCAGGAATGTTAAAAATTTATGCAGTTGTAATGGGGATCTGCATCATAGGCATCTTAAAAAGCTTTAAGAAATTTCAGTTCTATATAGACTAGTTTTATTCAGATTTTTTTTCTCCTCTGTTATTCCGAATAATGCTCCACAGAAATTTCTCTTTATGCAGTTATCTGGGACACCTTATTCTGATTTTATACTTCAGTCATGCTTATTCAGAGTTTCAGTTTTTGAAAAAAAAAAAAAAAGCTGAATCTGACTAGCTGGGCTTGTTCAAGGGAAAGACTGAAATGTACCTATTGAAACTAGTTTTAGATTGTACTCTTGAAGGTGTTCCACTGCTACTAGGAAGAGAGAGTTCAAGTGTCTCCTTTTCAGGGTTAAGTTCCTTTGAAGGGAGGAGCCCAAGCCCATGATTTTAGGATCTTAGCAACTTTTTAATCAGTGAGGTTTAACAGATGTATGTTAAATGAACTGTAGTGACAGACTGGCCTGGTTGCTAGAATCCATAGAAAAGCACAGCAGTGAAGCACTGCCACCTTTTCCTTCTCCTGTGAATCAATTTGAAAAAGCAAGCCGCTACGTTTGTGCTCTTCAAGGCTAAATATCCAGCCAGTACATCTGTGTGCTTCCTGATGGGAACTAGATAAAGACTCCTTGGGAGCTCCATAGGAAGGAAGTGAAATTTTGTCCACTTTCCACCACAGTGGAGAGGATCTCTCCAGAGTGCAGCTGTACAGAAAGGCTGAGGTGGATCTTAAGCAGAGTGTTTGCTGGTTCACTGACTTTTATTACAATTCTGCAATAATGTTGGAACATGTTCACCTCAGTACTGTGCAAACAGACTTTTAAGTACTCTACAAGTATGAACAAGAGCCTGCACCATCACAGAGGGTCTTAAGTATTTGTGTAGCGTCATATACACGTGCGGGGTGTTATGCACATATATGCATGTATATATGTGCTGTTATCTCCATGTGCTCAATGCTTAAAACCAGCAATCTCCTGTGCAAACATCAGATATATTCTACCTGATGACTGCAGGTAAACGTTGATCAGGATGTTGGTTTCACCTGCTTGACAAGTTACACCCCAAATATAGTATGACAAGCCTAAAATAAATTTATTAGGTTCAGTTGTGGAATGTTTTTTCCCCTGGGACACCAAAAGTGAGCTGTCAGAATTGTGTTCAATAATGCTCAAGTTATTTCCCTGTAGAGGACAGAAATAGAAAAACAGTGCTTAAAAGGTGAACTTCTGGACTGTATTCTTCAGTGATGAATTTTCACATTTTTTCATCAGCAGGACTATAAATGAGTCACCTCATTGCTTTGGGTGAAAACAGAACTTGTACGATTTGATTTAGTATGTTGTATTTTTAAACTTAAACAAGTGCTTCAAATGTAATCATTAAAGGAGTTGAGCTGATGCTGACCTGTTTTTTGTTTTACAGTTGCATGGCAGAGAATATTACCTGCTCATATTGCTTTTGAAAAGACAATGGGTACAATCTATTTTACCATATAACACAAAGGTTAGTCCTGATAGCCAGATATTTGAAAGGTTCTGAGGAAAATATAATATTAACATCTATCCTTCTATACCTAAAAAAATAGGAATGCTTCCAGAGATTAGGATTGTGAATTTCATTTTTTATAATTAATCAAATCAAAGTAACAATATGTTTTATTATACTGAGACATTACACTGAATAGTCATTAGAGTTGATAATTTATTTAGCAGCTTGTTAACAAATGAGCTATCCTGAGTGCTATTACTACCCTTCAATTAATTGAAGCATGCAATAAGAGTACAGGTCACGTACAAGAACATTATTTTTAATCTTCTAATATTGCATGCATCAAGTTTCTCATCACTATATCAAAGTGTTATGCCATTTTACTTGCAATAAAATCAATAACCTTGATAATAATTGGTGAATATTAAACATTTCAAAAGTTCATATAAGGCCTTCAGCTCATCATACCTTAATATAGGTAATTTTGGCTTATTTTCTTTTCAGAGAAAGGTGACAAGTTGATGAAAACAAAACATATAATAGGTTATTTATTTCAGCCCTATCAGAGAACAGAAACACCAACGTAAAAAATGATGCAAGAGTATTACCTGGAGTTGAAAACACGCGTAAAAGTTCTAATTACTTCACAAGGTTCACATGGTCCCAGCTCTCAAGCTTATCTTGATCCCTCTGGACAGCATTTCTTCCTTCCTGCATGTCAATCACACCACACAGCTTGGTGTCAGCAGACTTGCTGGGGATGCAGTCAGTCCCACTGTCCACGTCAATGACAAAGATGTTAAACAGCACCAGTCCCAGTGCTGATCCCTAAAGGAATACCACTTGTCACTCTTCTCCACTTGGACACTGAGATATTGACCCTGCTCTTGGAGTGCAAACTTCCAGGCAATTCTTTATCTACTGAGAGGTTCATCTATCAAACTCACATCTCTGCAGGTCAGAGGCAAGGATATCATGTGGGATAGAGTCAAATGCTCTGCACAAATCCAGGTAGGTTATGTCACTCCTTCTTCCCTCATTCAGTACTACTGTAACCTTGTCATAGAAGACCACCAAACTTGTCAGGCATGATTTTCCCTTAGTGAAGCCCTGCTGACTATCACCAAAAATCACTTTGTTTGCCATGCATCTCAGCATAGTTTCCATGTTTTTGACAGGTACTGAGGCAAGGCTGACTGGCTTATATCCTTCCCCAGGTGTTCCTTATTTCTCTTTTAAAATTGGGGGTCATATTTCCCCTACTCCAGTCAGTGAGAACTTCACTGGACTCCATGACTCTTCAAAAAGGATGGACAGTGGCCTAGCCACTTCTTCTAACAGTTGCCTCGGGTGCCCACCATTCTGCCTTGAGGCTCAGGTAGGAGGAGTGCCCTGTTACTGGGCTGTGTGTGCTTTGAGCCTCTGCTGTCAGACAAAGCAATGTCCCACCTCTAGAGAGGCATCCTCCCCATCCTCCTTCCATGAAAGCTGCCACACCAGGTTCCCCAGAGCCACCTCTTATGGGGCTGGGGGCAGGTGCCATCCTGTCAGGCCCTGGCTGTGCCTCTGCAGCACCTCCCCACTTCAAGAAACCTCCCTGGAGGCCATAATCCCCTGCTCTGCTTTGGGAGACACTTTCCTTAGCTCATTCCTTGGTATTTCTGCAAAGGGAACAAAGATTAACATTGTTATGAGTCAAATAACAAATATTGATGTGGACTACTCTTCTACACCCTAAGAAGATAAATTTAAGGTCATTATTTTACTTACATTAATATCTAAAATTACAAATAATGCTGTCTCTGTTACTGGACTATCAGATAAAGATGATTTGACCTGGAATCTGGAATAACAAAACAAAACTGGCTGTCAAAAGAGCCAGTGTGTGTGGTTTAGGTTATTCTTGATAGAAGGTGGTGGTTGATACCTGAAAAGTTACAGTAATGTAAACATAGGTTAATATGAATCCTGTTAAAATAAAAACAACCAGTCAAGATATTGGGTTTTATTTTGTTTGCATTTTACCTTTCTCTGTAGTATGTTTTATTTGTTGGGTTTTTTTTTGTTTGTTTATTTATTTATTTATTGTTTTTTGTTTGTTTTGCTTTAACAATACTTGAAATTCACATTCAGGAGCCCTTTGCAAGAGTTCTGTGAGTTCTGGCAGTCTCCATCATTTCTTGTATACATCCTGAAGTGGGTATTCTGCCAGAGACCCTTGTAAGCCTTCCTTGCCTCATGCCAACACTGGATGAGAAGTCCAATATTGTCCATGAAGATATTATCTCAATTATAAGAACTTACAGGAGAAGTATTTAAAACTTGTAACACTGAAAAAGAAAAAGGAATTTTTGGTTACAGTGTTTCTATGGATGTATATTATATCCCAGTACTTTCAGAAGAAAGACAAGGTGTGAACTTTAAAAGCTGTATATAAAAGGTGATTTGTAGGTGACTGAAGGCTAAGATTAAGTGTGAGTCCGTGGCAAATAATAAATCAGTGAGGTAGTTTAAATCTATTCAGTATTATCATAACCCTGACCCAAAGGGGAATATCATCAAGAAAATATGGCAATATTCTTATAATATATACATTTTTTTCTATTTACATAACTTATTTCTCTACAATATGGATTAAGAATACTGAATCCAAACTCTTGGGCAAAATTCTACTTCTGTGCCAGGCCTCTAATAACTCATATTGTGTTGGGTTTTTTTTTTTTTGTTGGGTTGGTTTCTTTAATTCTAAAAAATCAAGTATAAGGAATGTAGGGGGAGGTTGGTCTGTCTCAGGAAACACAGACTATTTTTGTTGGAAGTCTGGTATTTTAAGTAATACTCCATGCCTCATAAACCAGAATGTTTCAGGGCACTTTGTGTTGGATCTGCCTCAATAAACATCAGACAAGTAAAAGTCGTCATCTAAACTAGTTATCTAGTCTTGTTTTTTAGTCAATGGCGAGAAATAAACACCTTTAGGGCGTGATTCATCTCACTGAAGATGAGCATCTGAGACAGCTTAGACAAATTGTCTGCCTACAATGTCTGGTTCTCTCCATATTAAGAGCTTCCACAACTAGCTTAGATTGAGACAATCTTCAAGACATTTGAAACTAGACAAGGCAAGTCCCATGGTTCATGCCTCTTCGGAATCAAAGAACACAGAAGAAAAATAACAGTAGTTAAATTGTTCCAGGAATGTTAACCAAATAATTAACAAATATTTTCAAACTATTATTTTCCTCTGTTTACTTTTAAGTACTTGACTAGTGAAAGGAAATGGTGTTCAGAAATATACTATTCAGCTGTTCTTAACAGTTTTAAAGTGTAAATTATAGTTTGCATTCTCAAAAGCAAAACAGTTAGAGAAAAGGAATAAGGGTATTCTACCAGGGTTTTTGAAACACAAATCATCAAATCATAAAACCAAATGGAGAAGTAAAAATAATTCTATTTCCTTATGAAACCACATGCTTATAGCGTAGTGGAAAATAATCACAATGACATAAGATTTGTAGTCTTAATTACCACAGAATAAATCTTAGGAGATACACTAAAAAAAAGTAAAATCTCAATACAATGCAAATTACTTTGGCAGGAGAGCTGAATTATTTAAGAAAAGAATTTGGACTTGCTAAAGCTTATGCAGTTGAATAATGGAGATTTATTTCTAAAGCATCATCAGTGGTACATTCAGGTGGCATGTCCTGATTTTATTTAAGTGTTCTCCCAGTAGTCTTTCACTATACAGATGATTGAGTGAAAATGATGTTATTTTCCTCAGTTTAAATTAATATTTTTTGGTACCCATTTATCCAATATTGCAGTAGTCAAGACTGTCACTGCACTCAGAGCGCTTCATTAAAAACTTCTAGGGGCCCTAAGTACCAGGACTTTATTATCTATCCGTCTTTTATCAGAAGACTTTATACACCAACACCTTGTTATTTAACAGTCTCTATCTTGCTTCCTAAAGGCATCTCCAAGCAGCTCTCAGGGTCTGTCCATTGATGCCAGCAGTCAGTCAGTTCTCCTTCTTCTCTCTCCCTTCTCACAGCACCAGCTCCCTCCATCCTGTCCCTGGTACAAAGCCTTACCTTATCTGTCCCTTGCACCACCTCCTGTCCCTGGGTCTTCACAGTGTGGCAGAAGACTTCATCTGGCTCCAACTGAGCTGCAACTGAAACTGAGCCCCCTCCCAGCCAGCTCACTCTTTATCACACCCATGTCTGGGAGGGAAAGGCTGTTCCCACTCTTGGATAATTAACACAGCTGCAATACATCAGCCACGAGATCACCTTTAGTACCAACTCTTTGTTTCCCCACATTACTTTATTTATCTTACCACACAATATATAGGTGATATTATCTGTTCTGCAATTATGTCTAAATATGACTTGAACATTTTAAAGGATATTTGAAAAAATTTGCAAAGAAACAGAATGCCATATCAACAATAGGCAAATTGTTTACTGGGGATCAGGAACACAATTACAGCTGGTGTTGCAGCAGGATTCAGGACTTAATAAACACTTTCTACCTGTGCCACAGGATGTTCTTGTAAATAGTATCATTCAGAGTACCCAATAATCTATACCTTCCAACTCCTATCCCTTAACCTCCCCTATGTTATTCAGTTCTGAATCTTGGTAAGTGCTTCACATACTATTTAAAGTATTATTGCTCTAGGATACATGGAAAATCATAACAGGTCTGCAATAACTGTGTGCCCTCTGGGATGTTCACATTTGTCAAAGATGCCAGGTTGAATATACAGGGGAAGAATATAAACATACTCCATCACCACTATCAAATGGAAGGAGGTTGAGTCTGTTCTGCAATGTTCTCGCTTGTAAAATATGACTATTGAGTACACCTGAAGGTGACAACTCTGCAATTTAGCATTCATACTATTTTTAAAAGTAGGAATGATAAGGGCAGAAAATGCTTTTTTCACTTTTTTTTCCTGTTTGTGGTTTTGAAAAAGAATTTTTTTTAATCCAATATGCTGATTAAATCTCAGGGTGAATAAATTTAAAAAACCCCTCTGTTTACTTACATTCTTCTGTAGATTCAAACTAAGCGGTTGCTTTCATTTATTGTATAAATTGCATAATTAATGGTAGGGAAGGCTGCATTTTGGATATGACTAAAATTTTCTCTTTAAGACTGATTTATTCTGCCAAATAATATAAGGAACAGCTATCACAATTCCTTTAGCCTTGTATCATGTTTCTGAAAATAGATGGTAGTGAATGTTTAGGCAAATAATGTATCAGAACTGAGAAATTTATATTGTAAGACTTCCAACACTTTGGAATTCAGTGTCTTATGTCAAACTTTGTCTTCAACTTCGTTGTTAATAGGTTTTGACATACCTTTCTTTCATTTTTTTTAACTGTAAAACAATAATCATAAAACAATTTTAAATTTTGTTTTTTAATCTTTGATGGTATATATTTTAATAATTAATGACTTAATAATTATTTGCTTAATTATTTGGACCTTACTGGAGTGTCCAGTATCTACATTCAGTGAATAGTAATACTGAAGAGTATGTTTTGTCAGTCCAGTAATGACCACAACCAGTTAGGTTAGATCACTGCAGTAAAATCAACAGGAACACCAATTTTCTGTCCTTGAAGCATAAACAGCTATCACTTCATCAGAATAAACTCTAAAATAGAGCAGAAAGAGGTATCGGAGCTTAGGAAATATAATCTAGAACGTGACTTGGATTCAGAAATGACAGAGGACACCTGGGTTTTGTTTTGACTCTAAGTCAATAAAATGCAGCTACACAAAGTGTCTCACTAAGTGGGTTCCTTGAAAATATGAAATGCCCTTAAATCTATTAAATATTAAAACTCAGTGTGCAAATATAAGGAAATAAGGAGCCTTCTACCACACACATGCAAAAGATCTCAGAAGTGCAGGAGAAATGTCTGGAGGAGTGTGTCCTGTGAAGTCTGTGCTGCCTGGCCTCAGGGCCTTCCACTGCTGCAGAGAGCTGGCCCCTGGCAGCAGTCTGTGCTAACAGACTGGATACTGCAGTGAACAGCTGCAGGGAATGAGGTGATAAATTAAAGAATTATGGTCCAATGATTAGGTCATTAGGTCTTCCTGACAAATGGTTAGCATATTAATTGGTGGTTAAAATTAATATCTCTATTTTGGCTTCTGATAAAGAAGCTAAAGAAAACTATCTGATTATCATTAGAGAAGAATATCTTTTCATTTAGGTACACACATATATAATTTTAGAAGGCAATCTGCAAAGCACATAAAAACCTTAATTTCTTGTTGTGACTTTTAACAAGCCGTAGTACTGTCTTTCCATGAATTAATGGGAGCATCACTGGCTGAAATTTGTGAGGGTTATCTGAAAAAGATTTTGGAATAGAACTTTATGTAGACTAGCTTCTGTCTCTAGCATTCCCATTCTGAGATACACAGCTTTGTTGGAAAAAAAAAAGCAAATTAAGATTTTAATTCTGCTGTGTCAGTATAGAGGAGACCTGTGTGCAAGAAGACATCTTTGTATGGTTAAATGCAGAATGGGATGCTTTCCACAAAAGTTAAAGAAAACCAAAATGGTGAAAAGGCAACACTTTCTTGAAAAATCAGAATCAGTATAAATAATAGTATATATAACAGGGTAAGATACAGTATGAAACTCAATCCACCAAACTGAATTGAAACAAATAATATAGGCTAGAGTATGTCAGTTGTAAGGGACATACAACTGTCATTTAATTCAACTGCCTGACCATTTCATGGTTGTGTAAAAGTTAATCATATCACTAAGAGCATCATTCAAGTGCCTTTTAAACCACATCAGGTGATTCCCTTTCATTTATAGATAAATGTTATCTATTCCTTCCTTCCCTCCTTCCCTTTGGCAAGTAGTGACTTGACAAAAAATTATCTAATTATCATATGCATTAACTGAGGGGTTGCCTGAGTCAACGCCGATTTCAATTACATGTTGTTTTTTAAAATATATTTTCATAACACCTTGTGTTATTTTAATGCTGTATCAAATGAGGACTGCTTTTGAATAAATGCATGCAAACAAGAGATGGCATTATTAAGCAAAGTGATATGCAATCAATGTTAGGAGTGATTAGTCATTTAATAGCCCCTAGTGATAGATAGCACCAATTTTTTATTTATTTTAATCAATTGGGCCTCCTTTTCCTCCTTGTCTAAAACATCTTTCAGAACCATTTTTATTGAGCAGGAGTCATTTGGCAATTCTTTTCCTCTTGTTTACTCCAGGGATTGGAATCATGAGTCCGAGAAGCTTATTCTGAATCACCTTTATATGCCTATAGATTTTTCACCCTTTTTTCAAAGTCCTCTACTAAAACAATGCAAACATCTAATTTAATTAGAAATTCTGGTGCCTCATAAGTGTGGCCCAATGTTTGATTCTAGATAAGAGGAATAAAATAGCTATTTATCTAAATATTTTCTTCATGTTTTCTTCCTATTATGTTTTTCTCATTTTTCCAACATTATACACTGTGAATAAAAAATCTTTGTATAACAAAAGATGAATAACAACCTTTTACATGTCCTTTCCACCTTTTTAAATGCTGACAGCAGGTGAATGCAACAGTGGCAGTTTAAACATTTGATTCTGTGAATTAGATTTTGTCTCAAAGTAAACTTAAAAATACATATCCAAGGGAGCTCTGAGATCTATTACATTTCTCCCTTCTTACGTTTAAAAAATGTGTAATATACATACAAGTACAAAATTGATGCTTTTGTCTTCTGTTGCAGTAGAGGAAGAGTGAAAAAAAACCAGCTAACAGTCCTTTCACCATCAAAACATGAACCATTTCTTCAAAAAAGTACTTAAAGAATAGGTAAGAGTTTTGCTGTGTTGTAAAGGTCATAAGATTGTTTCTGCCAAGCCATACAGGAAATATTAATTTCATTATGTCTGGTTAGGGAGTACTCACTATATTTGCAGAGTTTCTCTGTATTTAATTTTCATTATTTGTGTTAACGTGTTACATGATCTGCAGAAAAGTCACATTTAATAAAAAACCTGTCTTCTTTTTTTTTCCCTACTTCCACATTTTGCAAGAATTTACCCTTAGAACTTTATCCCCACAGATTTTTATTTTTAAAGGACTGAAAATACAGTTGATAAAAATCTATCCATCTGTGTCAATATTTCCACAACCTCTTGCTTACTTTGCCAAAAGGGTTTGATATTAACTTAACCCAAGACTTTCACAGACTCTTATATGAAGACTCTTAGACTGAATAATCTGCATGAATCACATATTTAAACATGGAAAGCACAGAAAATGCAGAGAGAACAGTTGAGAGCTCCAGAATTCACGAGACTGAAAATTTGCAAACTCACATAAATTTGATGGTAAATTTTTTCTCTTGAGAAGATCAAGGAAGTGGTGACAGTTTAACTTCAAAGTCTTGAAATTCTGGTTGAAAATACAAGCACTAAACACAAATAGAGATCTCATCTATCTCGAGATAAATTTTACATATATACATAGTATAAAAATGACAAGTATGGCCATTATCTTGACCTGTGAGATCATTTTCATCTCATTTTCTTCTCCCCTGCCCTGCTGAAGGGCAAGTAATAGCGCGGCTTGGTGGGCACGTGGCAGCCACTGAAACTCAACCCACTACAAAAACACATTACATGTTCTGTAGGCAGTGTCAATTCAACAAAGAGCTTTCTATTAAAACTTCATCCAGGTTAACAGTTTTTGAAATGGTAAGAAAAGTTAATCTCTAATGTAGATGATTAAATTTGAATTTTACCATCAGTGGATTAACTTCATTGTATACAATACTTGTCTGATGGAGGTAATGAACTTTCTTCACAGAAGTTTACAGAGTTTGTTTCTTATTTATCACTGACAAATGCATGGCGTACTGGTTTGAAAGCAAAACCAGTAAGAGCTAAGTCAGAAACACAATCTAACAGGAAAACTATAAAATAAATATAATAGTAAAAGGAATAAACAAGAAGACCCTTGGCAGAGTCAGAATACAACCTGACACCCTGTNGGTTATAAAAAAGTGAAGTAAATCTAATATTCACAATTTGGAAAAACTGGTTGTAGAAAGACTAGTTTGGAAAAACTAGATACTCATTTGGAAAAAACAAAAGTGTTCTCTCCTGTCTCTCCACTCCCACTTCTGGATATTTTTCATTAAATTAATTACCTGTGTCTAGTGCAAAAAATACACAATAGTGTTTAATATCCTGTGTACTATATTGATTTCCTGTGCAAAACTAACTTAAATTGTGATGTTTTTCTATTCACTTGAGTTGTACTGATCATAAATTGCATACATCTGATACTTCTGCCAGATACTTTAATTGTATTTAAATTCTTATGAGTTGCTTTTTATCTCTGACTTCTAAATATAAATAAAATTTAGCAAGAAATCTTTCCAATGAAATGTGTGTAGTATTTAAATTCAACTTATTTTCCACAATATTTAAACTTAGACTTGATCGTTTTTAATGACCTTTTTGGCATTCATTATTTCAAGCTGTTGTAGAACTGTGATTATGAGAATCAAAACATAGCCTGAGCAGGTGGATTGGGGGTTACACTCCTGTTTCTCCATTTCAAAAACAAATGGTTTTGTCTTTATTAACTCAAGTGTATTGAATATGTGTATATGTGCATCTGAGCACACAAGCCTGTGCAAAATGCATTTGCACAAACACACCTGTAATATCTATTTCAATGTGCACATGTAATTCTGAGGAATAAAGCAAATCAGAATGTGATACTTTTCAGCTTTATCACAAGCAAACTAGAAAGGTTCTGTGACCTCTATTTTCATCAAGGTTCTTTCTGGAGGAGGTGTTTCATATGTGTTAATTAGCTCAAGATTAAAAGGTGACTGTTTTTTTAAAGCTCCCAAAACAAGCTTATTGCCACACATTATCAAGCATCAGTAAGCTAAAGAAATTTCTACACCTAAGAAAATTATTTGAAATTTAAAAAATGCTTTCTGAGAAATTATAAGGACATAGCAAGCTTAGGGTAAGACTCTCACTTCTGTAGCTCTAGGTTGATTCTATAAATGTAAAATTTTAATGTACTGTCTTTTTAAGATTTTTTAAGAAACAAACAAAGAAAGAAAGAAAACCCTGCAACAAACAAGCAAATGAATAAGTAAAATCAGAATTCAAAACAGGTGCAAAACAGATAGTTTTAGACAGAGATTTTTTTTTTATCTCCAGAAAACTTTTGTCAAGAATATTTTAAAAGCAACTTTTCTGAGCTTTGCAAGAGGTATTCAAGTCTTTGATAAACTTGTGTTCACTGAGCTTTGATAACAATAATGGTGGTATTTTTGTGGTGTACATAATGAAGTGTATTTCAGAATATTTTCCTTCATTCTCAAAGACATTACTCTTTTGCACTTTTTTTTGAAACAGACAGCTATAATGATTTTTGAGTTATTATTTTCTTTTTGCCAGAAGATTATGTGAATCCAGTTTAAAGCTAATTAAACATAAAATACTGAAAAAAAAATTTCATATGATGATGGGTCTGTCATTAAAGGCTTTGGAAAGCTTTAAAATTTGACCTTAAATGGAGGTTTAGCTCATTACTGGTCTTCAGAGCTGGATATTTTTCAAAAATCAAGGCAGAACATGGCTTCCTTCAGTCTCTTAAAATATATAATCCATGGCCTTTTCATAGAAAGATAGAAATGCAGAGATTAGATCTTTAAACCACCAGGTGGTGTCAGCTAAAGATTACTTCAAACAGCAGCCAGTTCAAGTACTCATATCAGCTCAAGGTGTGATCCACCATGTATAGCTATTCTAATCAAAATCAGAAAAGCCATAAGAATACAACACAGAAATAAAGCAAACCTGTGGTTTTTGTTGTCAAGTGATTGTCAGCTGGGGCTGCTCTGAGTGGTTGTTATCCCTACTAGTTCAGATGTTTGCAATGTACATTAAAAGTTAGTATTAAGTTTACTCTTCTTACAATGACCTTGAAAGAGTGCCCCTCTCGTTTCAGTAGTTCTCCATTGCATTGCAAAAAACAGAAATAAGGAAAAAACCTACAGTCTCTCAGAAGTAGCCTCTGGTAACAGTAAATACCATTCTACTTATTTTTGCCACTGGATTTAGACAGCTTCCCCTTATCATTGTGAAAAAAATTTGCCCTTTTATTAGCACTAGATAAGTAAAGAATAGCAATTACCCAATTGCAATGTAACAGTTATGCACAGTGCTGCATGCTATTACTTATATTACTGTGAGCACCAAATATTTCTATTTCAAAGCCTCATACAGCTTCTGTAGGGTAAATAAAAAACTAACAAAAAACAGAAACCCAAGCCTCCTAATGATATTCAAAACCCAGGGCCAGAGGTCCTGCCATCAAGAACAGAGACACAGTTGTTTCACTACTGGCCCCTGAGGACTTTGTCTGCCAAAGGGAATTCTACACATCTAGCATCTCTGTTGCTATTTGTTTGCCATCATTTCTGGCCTCAGCCTTGGGGGTTGTTGCTGTCAGGATCAGCCAAACAGAAATGCATTTCTGGAGCAGAGTGCTGAGGCCAGAGGCAGGCAGATACCCTTGGGTTTGGTTCAGCACCCTGATGGTCCCAGGGTCAGTTGACAGGGGAGGAGAACCTCGATGCATCCCTCTCCTATAATTTGGTGCCAGGGCCAGCAAGTGATGACCAGAGCCTGGAGAAGGATTGCAGGTCAGCAGGAGATCATCTGAAGAGTAGAACAATCGAAATCCTGTCACTCCAGCCAGTAAGTTGGCTTCATTGGGATCCAACTTAAATGCAAATAAATGTACATAGCAAGGAGAATTGGAAGAGTCAGAGATGTGTGTGCCTACAGGGCTGTGATCTTATTGACATCACAGAGACATGGTGGAGTGGTTTCTATATCTGAACAATATGGAATTAAATCAGACCAAGGAGGTCAAAAGCAACACAAAAACCTTCTACAGGTACATTGGTGATAAAAGAAAGGGTAAGGAAAATGAGGGCCCTCTATAGAGAGAAACAGGACACCTGATTATTCAGGACATGGAAAAGGCTTTCACAGAATCACAGAACCAATTAGGTTGGAAAAGACCTCTGAGATCTTCAAGTCCAACCTGTGACTAAACATCACCTTGTCAACTAGATCAGGGCACTGAATTCCCAGTCTGCTCTTAAACACCTCTAAAGATGGTAGGTAATTCCAGTGATTTCACCACTTCTTTGTGCAGTCCATTGTAATGTCCAATCACACTTCCTGTGAAGAAATGCTTCCTAATTCCAGCCTAAATCTCTCCTGGTGCAATTTGAGACTATTCTCTCATCCTGTTGCTGGTTGCTTGGAAGAAGAAGCTAACCTCCACTTGACTAAAAGCTCCAGTCAGAGAGTTGAAGACAGTGTTGAGGTCACACCTGAGCCTTCTCTGGTCCAGGCTTTGACCAACCTGGTCTAGGGGAAGCTGTTCCTGCCTATGGCAATGGGGAGGGAATCAGATGATCTCTAATGTTTCTTCCAAAAAAGCCATTCTACAATTTTGTGTAAGGTAAGTGTAAGGTGCAAGAGACAGAGCCAGGGCCCAAAATTCTGCCATGATGCTCAGGGACGAACTAAATATTTCTCTGGAGGAGAGGGACTGGGTGGCAGCCCCCAAGAGGGCTCCTCACAGCTTTCCCCAGTCAGCTCATCACAGAAGTCTGCTCTTTACTGAGCTGTGATGGCTTCGAGCTGGGGTAGCACATGCAGCTCTGTCCCTAGAAGGGGTAAGGGTAGATTTTGCAAGGACTGATAATGTCCCTGGGGCCCTGATAAAAGCATTCAGCCACCTGGAAAGCCCACCTTAGTCTGCACCCAGCTCTGCAGCTTAAGCTTTCTGTGAGCAGGGTGATGGCAATGTCTTTCTGTTCCTTTCCTTTTCATTAAAGCTTGAAGGGGAGAAAAATCCAAAAGGGATTGCTAAGGACATATTTAAAATTAATAAGATGATTTCCATATATTGAAAACTGGTCATATATCTCTGATGTTACAAATAATAGGCAGAAACAGCTGCAGTAAGTGGAATAAATTTGATAACACTTTAAGTAGATTAGCCAGAGAAGAACATATTGTGTGCTTGCAAGAATGAGAATAAGAAGGCAGAGAGAGAGAGGGGGGAAGAGTCACAAAAGCAGTTTTGTGCTCAGAGCACCAGAGGCTGAACACTAGCAGGAAAAATTCACATTTGTCCTTTTTAACACATTTCTTTTAAGTTTTCACTGATATTGCACATTGTGAAATTAAGCTGGATTTTGTAATATCCAGTTAATATCTGATGTTATAAGAAAAGAAAGAGAAATGGAAAACATTATGAAAGAAAAATGCTTTGTCCCAATGTCCCTGGATAACGAGGCAACAGCATCTTGTCACTGATGCCTAACATCTAATGTATGAAAACTATTGCAAAGGTATGGTAGGTGCTCTCTTTGGCTGTATGCTAACTGCAGTGCCAGGAGATGGAAAAACTCTTATTTATCTTCTTTTTTTTTTTTTTTTTGATCACTGGAATAAAGCACTCTCTATGGGAAATGATAATTCTGTACTTTTCTGCATATTTCTGACATATGGATAAATAATTAAGAAAGTGCTTCCTTTTATCAATGTCAAAAAGTTAGGAATGTCTCAGGACTGCAGCTTTGAAAGATTTTTACATGAGAGTTTGTAAAAGTGCCAGATTGAAAAGTTTCTCTCCACAGGGAAGAAGTAGAAAATGACAAGTCTGTTTCTACTATTTCTCTACAAACTTCTTTAAGTCTACCTTGAAAATAAACTCAGTAAGTTAAGGGACAGTTCACCTGTCATTAATCATTCAGGTCTTTCACCTCTTTACAGACTGCCAGCCTAGTTGCTAGTCATTTAATATTGTATTTTCCACTACTAGCTGAATTTAGAATACCAACTAATTTTATCCTGCACCTGTGACAGGAAAGCAACATTTGGTACTTCTAGAATGTATTCATTATATGAATCATCAACCCTGTGCTCTTGCATTCCATAATCTGACATAAAGGCCATTTAAAGTGCAGGTATATGTCAACTTGTATAACCAAGTTACCATGCAGGTTCTCCCGCTCTGTAAATACCATCACTGGTAGTCAAAGTAGCTTTCTCTTTCTGCTGGTTGCTTTCTGACCTCTGCCCCTTAACTTTGCATGCTGAAAATGTCATCTTAGCAAGGCTCCCAAAGCTGTTAATACTGATAGAGCTGTCTTGCCAACAGCAACAGCATTGCTACATCGAAAAGTCACCACAGGTGAAATTGGAGTAGTCTCTTCCAAAAAATTTGCTCTTGAAAGCTGTGTTTGTAATATGTAGTTAAACCTCTTCAGTATGCCCAAAATGAAATTGAAATCCATTCAGACTCACTGTGCACTGTGAACCTTTCCCCCAGTGTTGGCAAAGCACTGTCAGACAGAAGCTGTGAGCCTCTAACTCTGCAGTGGACAGTGTTAACATGACCTGTATAGCTGAGCCAGTGATGATACCAATGAAACATTTTGCTTATCTTATGAAGGCCAGAGCACTATACATTCCCCCTGATGTCTGAGAAGAGGAAAGGAAGGATAATTCTCATACTGGCAAAGCCATAGACCCTTCCATGAGTACCTGCTACCAAAAATTTTAGCAGTTGCCTATATCAGTAAAAATTTATCAAGAAAATTTTTGTTTCTACCTTCTTTTTATTGGAGCAATTTGAATGCTTGCAACTGTTCACTTTAGAAAAGACAACGCATAAACCCCCCAAACGCTTTAACACATTATTTAAACATTTTAACACATTAAAATTAAACTCACAGCTGTTTCCTGGTCTTTCTGCCTAACACTAAGTACTTTCCCAGCTACTTCAGCAAGATGGGTCATCCCTTTCAGATAACATAGCACTTCAAATTAATGAAATTAAACACAATTAAGAAGATGCATCTGCTTTTGACTCCAAAATGTTGTCCATCTTTGAAACTTAAGCAGCCAGTTCTTCAGCAACAGTAGCTTGTTTATGCTCATCAATTCCCAAAGCTCCACTGGCCTCCAAGTTAACCGAAGAAGGATATGATTTTTACTGGTTTTAATTTCTAAGAGCTGTTTTTTGTCTCCTTGTTTTTAGTTAGATTGCTTGTTCTCCTGATGAAGAGCTGATTTAATGAGCACAGTAAATGTCAGATAATATTGGAGAACTGATTCACAGCAGTGAATATCTTGTTCAGATGTTGCTTGCCCCAAAGGTTGGAAAATTAGAAAACTATTTCCTTTACCTTAATGCTACAGGCTTTGACTGCCAAATCAAGGTGATAGCCCTGCTGCAATTTCTGAAAGAGTGGCATGCACTGGGAAATGAGTCACCATTCAGCAGGACATTGGGCTAAATAAACTGTGGGATCCTCTAAATCCCAGGAACTTCATTAGACAGATGAAAAGGTTCAAGTTACAAAGTAGCAGAGAGGACCAGACTATTTTGTTTTCTTTTAAAAGGTTGTTATGTCTTGAAACTTTTATGTCCACAACTGATTAAAAAAAATAGTATTTTTCGCTATATTACGTGTCCATTGGTGTGACACTTTAAAACCTCCTTTCATGTGACAGTGAAGATGAAATGGGCACAAGGATACACACCCCTCACTGAAATAAATGTCAGATGGTAATTGATGATATTTTTCTGCCCTTTTCTAATAAATTAAATGTTTGTATTTGAAGAGCATTTTTTTCTAGATGAGCCATTTCCTGTTTGTTTATTCTGCAGTAATAGTATCTATTATTAATACAAACAAGAGGATTATCAAGAATGTCAAATCTAGCTTTTCTTAAGATAACTAAGGTTACTAGTCTGTTGCTGTGAAATCCAGAATTCACACAGAATATTTTGTTTCTAAATGTCAACAGATGATAATGGCAGCTTCACCATATTTCCCAAAGTTCATACAGAGAGTCCAATGTATTAAAGGAACTCTCCACAAAATTTTAAGGCAACTGAACTATTGGGGTTTGGCTTTTAACATTCATCAGTGGTGTCCTGTTTGATTACTATTCTATGAATTTCCATAAATAGTAATATCCCATGGATTGAAGAGCTCATAGGAAAACACTAGAAGCAGTTTTTCTGAGTATTGTCTACCTATATCCATACTGAAAAAACTAATTTATTTTTGATTTTTTTCCTTAATCCTTTCTTAATCTGCCCAAAAAGACTTTCTCCCTCCTTAAAATCTTTATTTCCCTATATTTGTGTCTTTGACCTCTTACAATACTGCATATACTGCCTTGGAATGTCTCTGTTCTCTCTGGACATTCCTCTTGCTTGTAATGTTTCCCTCTCCTAGATCTGTGATTTCATCTGACCATACAATGCTCTGTATCTAGTTTGAAAAATCTGATTAGTTAAGCAAAGCAAAACAAAACAAATCTGATTTTTTTGTTTATAACTGACAATAAATAACTTACAAGTGTTTGGTTTAGATCATTTGTTAAGCTTCATCATTAAATAATGCCCCTTTGTGAGTTGACAGGCTGTTCATTCTTTACTGAAGATGATTTAATAGTTTGCTTTCCAACTGCCACAGAAATCCAACCAAACATCAGAATTCCCTGGGAGGTTTGCAACATGGACCTGAAAGAATTTACTATTTGTAGGTCTTCCAAATTTTTATTTCTGTAGCAGAGTATGTGAAAGTCCTTTGAGGTCTGGATTTCCTAATTCTAAGCCACACCATATAAGTAGTTCAAATCCCACTGTTTGGGGACAGCATAAAGCATGAGCTCAGCACTCTCTGGCCATTTATCCCTCTGGGGCTGCAGATTAGGAGGGTGCTGGGCATCATGCTCACCAGTTTTGTTAGGCTGGCATACATGGCAAAGAAGCCAGGGGAATTTTGAAACATAACTTTTTATCACTGTTGAAAAACTAAACTAAACCAATCAAACAAAAACAAAACCAAAACCCAAACCAATAAAAAAAACCAAATCAAAATCCTGGAAACAAAGCAAAACAAAACCCCAAAAACATGAGCACACTCTTGAAATCATTTTGGTTTGTGGGGATTGTTTTTTCAATCAGCATTTTTCAACACAAACTCTCTTCCATATGAAAACTCTATTAAGTTAACTAAACAACAAACAAGGGCTATAGATTCAGTTCCATCATCAAAACAGATTTCTTTTGACAAATGTAATACAGCAGGACATTTCTTTTTCAACTTCACTAGTATTCCATTCTGTTGAGCATTCGAGGTAATAAAATGTTCAGCCTTGTGATGAAAACATAGATTACAACACTCAGAAAATACATGGATCAAACAAACACTGGTGCTCCAGAACAGCTTTATAAATGAAATGAAGTGTGATGAAACTTTGGGTTGTTGACAGATATTGATAGATGTTAGAGATCTGGGAGCTCATCTGAAATTTATCTAGACTATGCAAACAACCACATCTAAACCAGCAGAAATGGTGTGTTGAAACTTCCATTAATTTTCAAAATGTCAGAGGAGCTGAAGCTTAAATGCTTTCCCCTTCAGCTGGCACCAGTAAGGTAAGAAGGGTTACTCTCTCTAGCAAAAACCTCCAAACACACAAACAAACAAGCTAAAACTCAGCTGAATTTTTCAAACCCCAACAAAATCTGACTATATCATAACCGTTGTTTTCCCATTTCATACTCTCAGGTTATTTACCTTCTGTAAAACTCAAGGCTTACCTTGAGTTTTACAAAATTGCACAATTTTAAATCAATAAGTTCCTGAACTTCAAAATTGTTTTCACAAGGTCAAAAAATAATTGAAAACAACAAGAAAAACGGATATAAATTGGCCTTTGTAGAGCTCTCCTGACATGAGTATTTCATTATAGCTTTTCCAATCAAAGGGAAAAAAATTATATAATACCATTTAAACATTGGTTACATAATATGAAAATTAATTCTGTGGAAATCAGTTTTCTGTCACATATAAATTAAACTTTTTTTTTTTTTTTCTGCAATTTGCCCTGCAGCTCCTCAGTACTTCCTTGGAAATAAAACCTGATGAACAGGCCTGGTGAACTCTGGGATTCCTTATCTGGAGAGAAAGTCTTATTGTGGTACAGGAGGCCTCGTGTTCCCCGTCCAAATAAAAATCAGAGAAGGAGTTATTCTGTGTCTTCTTCCTAGAGGTGAAAAGAAATTAAAAAATACATAAATGTGATCTTAAAGAAAATAATAAAATATTTTGAACTTATCAACCTTAAGGCTCAGTAACAGTGTCTGTGCATATCACATCTGCTAAACTGACACAGTTGCCATGCACTTTCTAAACTTTTGTCAAGCAGAGGCCAAATTAGTGTGTAAAAAACAGGCAGAGATATCACATAATTTTTGGTTTGTTTATTATAAACAGTTTTATTACCATTTTTCGCTCCATTCTCATTTCAAGGAAAATTAATATTTATTAATATTGGAAATTAGTCTGACCAATAGTAGATTTAAGTGTTGGAATATTTTTTTCTTAACAACATCAACACAAGAAAAGTAGAGCATATTGCAAAACTACAGTGTGGCAGCTGCCTTGCTTTCACTTGCCTTACTTCCCAGTGAGCTTGCACAAAGTGCATCAGACCTAAGGGTTTTATAATAAACAGGCTGGCACAGAATGTCATAATGCTAAAGCATTATGAAGCACATGAGATGGCAAAGCATAAAGATATAACAGTAACTTTACATCAAAAATGACCATGAAAATAAATAGAAAATTATGTGCATGTGGAAGGGACTATTTAGTTTTCAGATATCTATAAACAAGCCCTATTCATTCAGTGATAATTCCTAGGGAAAGATGCTGCTGTATTTGAAACTGCAACTTGTTAGAATTTTAGATTTCAATTATACTAATAATAAATCCTTGGTTATAATTGTATATCAATTTTACTACCCAGTGATTGAGAAAATGGAACTCAATGCCTGTTGAAACAGTCAGCTGGAGAAAAACCTTCTTTTTTTCCTTTCCTTTCCTTTCCTTTCCTTTCCTTTCCTTTCCTTTCCTTTCCTTTCCTTTCCTTTCCTTTCCTTTCCTTTCCTTTCCTCTTTCCTCTTTCCTCTTTCCTCTTTCCTCTTTCCTCTTTCCTCTTTCCTCTTTCCTCTTTTGTTTTAAATCAATTTATTTCTTTGATCGGTACAGTGTTTTCAATAGAGGCAAAGCATTTTATTTCATTATTTCTGCAGTCAATTACTGACACCATATTGCTTTGATTTAAATGAGAAATTCCTTTGGTTGAGCTGAGCCAAAGCCAGAACAAAACATTCTTTTCCGATTTCACAGAGAGCAGAGGAGGAGAATTCTGTGATTCACAGAGCAGCACTGACACTTATGAACTTTTTTGCTTCTAAGGGTGAGGTTCTCTTAGAGAAGGTGGCAGTCTGCAGGTGTCTGCCTGGCCTGTTCCTTCTGTGTGCAGAGCTGTGACTGCTCCTGTCCCCTCACATGTCACTGCTGGAGTGTTTGTGCAGCCACTGTCCCCATCCCTGGGGAGGAGGTGACTGCACAGCCATGGGAGCAATCACAGCCTGGCCGAGCTGCTCAGAGTCAGAGCCAAATTTGCTGTCACCAGAACACAGGAGTCATTACAAGTCCAATCTCTACAGCTTCTCAAGAGCCTCCCAATGGTTTATGACAGACAACTGCTCCTGAGCTCCTGTCAGGAGATGTGCTATAAATAACTTGACAGCTAAATGATGCCTGAAGAAGGGGAGAAATGAGTTGGGAAGATTTTAAAGATTTGGAATTACCTCAGAGATCCGAGAAAGATCCTGATTTTTTTGAGAATTCTATGTAGATTGTGTCAAGAATCCAAGCAATAAAAACAATGGAGAGAAGAACTTTGTCTGCTTGGCTGACTGGAGCCAAGCAATTCCAAAAAGTGAGGTATTATTGTAGTTATAATCTTTAAAAGGGAAAGAAGTAGATATTGAACACCTTAAATTTAGATTATGCTGCAAGGCACTTTACAAAAAGAGAAAACAAACAAGCAAAAAAATCTTGGAAATCTTCTTATAAGAATATTACTAAAAACTATATTTACTTAATAAATATATTAATATGGTTATATGTACAATACTATAATGTTCTTGTTTTCATTCAGTTTCAGCTAAAATTACCAGATCCTCAGGTCTCAATGGGTATTGAAATTTCTAGACATAACCAAGAGGCATCTGGGCATTGCAGCTCAAAAAGGGTCAGAACTTATTAGTCTGTGTCCTGTTTCACATCAAATATTGATGCTTCAAATGTTTTGTCTCTTACAAACCTCTGGTTTGATTTATTTAGAAATAAATAATATATATACAATCCTGGGAGGAAATTAAATTCTGGTCATAGTATTTATTAAAATTTTAGTGACTACAAGGTCAGCAAGTTTGTAGAGTTGTTTTTTTTTTTCTTTTGAGAATTTCTAATTCCTCCTTCAGGATAGCAGTAGAATTTTAGGTAGCAATGACACAAATCTTTAAGAATTGCTATTCCAGGAATATGGTGACTTCAGCTTCAGGAATGCTAGAGTGCTGCCAGAATTTTACCAGTGATTCCTTTTAGGCTAAGGAAATGGGGCAATGAAAACTTCATGTGATATAGCACAAAAAAAGCTGGAAGAAATTCCCAAACCACCTTCTTCTGACTCTCCTACTATGTGAACCGATATGTTTTCACTTGACTCTCCCTGATACTGAAATTTTTGGAAAAGTATCCAGGCTTGAAAAGACCTGGAAAGGTGCTGAATGCACTACCTCTCTTGGTAGATATTCCAATATTTAATTGCTGTGAATATTTAATTATTGTGAAAACTGCATGCACTGATTTGGAATGTGTGAGTTCCAACAATTGGAAGTGTTGGTTCCTGTAGTACCTTTCTTTTCTAAATAAACACTGATTCATGTCAGCATAAAGACAGTGTGAAGAAATGAATTAGCATCTCCTAAGGGAAAGATAATTATTATTCATCAGTACAAGTACTCAGAGCTGCTGATTAATTAATATTTCATGGCTATCACTCAGATTACGGAAGTTAAGAAAGTCATAACCTATATCAAATATTTTGGTCAAAAAACCCAGGATTATTATTATTATTATTATTATTATTATTATTATTATTATTATGTTTTTCTCATGCAGCTTAGGACTGCTTAGAGAGATATCTGATTTCTTTGATTTTATAGCCACACTCAAATAAAAATGTGCTTGTCACATGTTTACAGGCAGAAGAGAGTGAATAAAAGCAATCCATTAAGATAAATAACAATTTTTAAAAAATAACAGAAAGATTTTGCAGCAGATTTCGACGTCTGTGACCCAGATAAATTAAAATGTAAAATGACCATTCTATGAAAATTAGAGAACTTTTATGCAATGAATTTTGTAGCATTCCGTTTCTTAGTGCCAAAATTTGCACACATTTTCTCAGACTATCTCATGCAAAATTTCTTGTGCAAATTGATTTGAAAAATAAACTCATGGCCATTTTCTTTTCAACATATAATGGATTGCTTGTTCAATTTCTCAAGAATTTGATGAAAAAATGAAACTAGAAAATAGGTGAGATGGTGCTTTTCTTACCAGACATTGTCTTTAGAAAACTAAATGCTCCCAATTTATAAAAGTGAGGTAAGGCTGAAGAGGGAGCCTTAAAATGTTTTTTTAATTTATGCTCACCTACTTAATTAGCACTTCTTTTCCAAGATGTTACATTTCAAGAAAAGGAAATGGTTATATTAAGATTAGATGGCTGGATTTGTTATTTTCAAAAGACTGTGTCCATTTATCTGTAGTTTTAACCACAACATACTGAGGGCAGAGCAAAATTCGCATGTGTTCACTGGGCCTGAAAAAATTCTTTGTTACTTTTCCCTAAACAGCAATATTCAGGAGTTAACTGGATTGGCTCTCTCCATCAAAAGCATCTGTGTGCTGACCAAAGAGCTAAAAGAGTTTAAAAAATGGGTTATTTCAATTTTCTCATATCATTGTAAGCCTTGACAGAACTGCACTTCATAAATCTCAGTCTCCTGTTTCTCTCTGTAGTCCTGGCACCTTTGTTTATCTTCCCAAATATAGTGTGTATATATATATATATATATAGATTCACAGACAATGGATATTTTCACCCTCCAAAGAGGAAACTTTGAATCCCAGAGACTTTTCTAAATTTTTAGAAAAAAAAAAAAATGCCCAAAAAGTGACCTTTCAGGAGCACAAATGCACATCAGGCAATTCAGTCAGTAGTTTTGGGCTTGGTTTTGGTTTTGTTTGCTTGTTTTCAAAAAATGTTAAAAATATTTCCACTTTATAATTAAATTTTGCCTTTATTGTCTAAGAGTTTACAACTATTTGAGTTGCAATGAAATGCAACTAAAGAATTGTTCGGTTTTATACTGCTTAAACTTTGAACTAGTACTGGCAGTAAATGTATTTTAATAGTAGCCCAATTCTATCAAAGACATGTTACAGATAAATCTCAGCAGGAGTACTTGGGCACAGCCATCCAAGTGCTGGGAGCAATAGCATCCCAAAGCAGCTAAATTTCGGGGCCACACATTAGCCAACTATTTCCAAAGAATATTCTAATGTAAAACTTGCCTTACTTCTCTTCTAGTCCTTTCTTTGTTTTATCTGAATTGCCTTACTAAAGCTTTAATTTCAGGAGCACATTCCAAGCACAAAAATCCATGGTGTGCAACTTGTTTTAGAAACAAATCACATATCTTTAGAGACTTCCCTGCCAGAGATTTTGTTCTTGATTAATTGAAGAAATCTACAAATTAACCTTTTAGTCCAGGCCCTGAGCAAATCAGCAAATCTTCAAAGATTTGAGGTTGCTCTTGCTTAATTACCATTAAAAACAATTTTTTAAAAAGTGTAGAAACTGTGAAAAAACTGTGTAAAGATTTTTTTTTTTTCCACAAAGACAGTCTGAGAAACTGGAGCCAAATTCTTAAGGTGTTTGAACAGAAGGAGTGGAACAGGAAAATATCCAGTTCTGCTCAGTTTTTTATTACATGGTCAAAGTAGGTCCTGAATAAAAGTAAACACTAATAGACAGAAAGATAAATAAACATTAAAATTGAGAAATATTACAGATGAAGGTCTTCATATTTGCAGAAAATATTTATGACAATAAATGAAGTTTTTAGAGAAGCTGTTGTACTGGAGAAACTTGTCATATTTTGTGGGAGACCAAGGCTGACATTCAAAGAACATGCAAAATATTATCATATTTTAAAGTAGCAGAGTGCACTGATAAACAAATCAAAATTCTAGCAAAACCAAATGTCATGGGTAAATTTTCCTTTACCTTCAATTACTTACTTTTGGTTTTGTTTGAAAAAAAAATCATGGCAAAGCCTTGTAGATAATCACAGAATAGTTTAGGTTAGAAGGGACCTAAAAGACCACCTAGTTCCACCCCCACTGCCATGGACAGGGACACTTTCCACTGGACCAGGTTGCTCACAGCCCCATCCAACCTGGCCTTCAACACATCCACAACTTCTCCAGGCATCCTGTCCCAGTGCCTCACCACCTAAGTATTATTATAAAGAGAAATTCTTTCCAAATGAAATAATATTTTGAGATTTGGGGTTGGGGTTTTTTTTTTGTTTATTTTTATTTGGGAGTTCATTTGTTTGTTTGTGGGCTATTTTTTTCTTTATTTTTCTAAGGTGGAAGAATGCAATTTATTAGAGTAGGAGTTGAGAAGCAACAATTAACTTAAGGAAAATGTAGGAAGAGCAAAAGTTCTAGACAACTAAAAACCAATATCACAAGAAGTATTTTCTGGTTTATAAGTGAAAGACAGAATAGGGAGAACAGAAGGAAATTAGACATCTCACTTTCTTACCCTTTCCGTGAAGAACAGCAAAAAAAAAAAAATGTTTTTTGTAAAGAAAAGCCTAGAAAAAATTAGCTCTAGGATAAGCTTTCATGAGCTGTTAAACATATTAGTTCATTCTAGACAATTTACAAATTCACAGGCTCCCTTCTTCCCAGAAGTGTTTTCCCTTCCTTGAATCTCAAGTTCATGCTATTCTGCCAAGTTTACAGCTGAAACTCCAGGCAATGTGGAAGTCTCCTAGGCAGCTGGAGCTGTTTCCATAATTCACAACACAAGAACCACCCGAGGTCAGAAGTTGCTTTGATCTTCTTGATTCCAAGGAAACACAATGTCACCTGAGTAGAGGAAAGAAGTGACAGAGAAAGTACAGAAAACTATCAGGGGAATGCCCAGTTTCAGCTCTAAAGGGTTTTAATAGACTATTTGTGGTATTTTTGTATGTGGATTTCAAACAAAATTTCATTTTATGAGCATTAAAAATGCCCCTGAAACTGTGTGCGTTTCTTTGATATTGTAAATGCATTTTAGGGAAAAAACCCCAAATGTTCTCTGTGAGAGAACCTCTCTCTAGGAGGTAAAGAGGGAGAAACAACCCACAAAGCTGCAATTTAGGGAGAATTTTGCCTCTCTGGAAATGTGACATGTACAAAAATTCTTATTACTCCAATATTCTCCCATCACATAGGCATCTGCAGAAGCCAGAATAATCCTGAGAATTTGACAGCAACAAAGGGACAATCAGTCCTCTGTGAGGATGGGGAAGGTAATCTTCTTCCAATACGTTCATTCAAATGGTGAAAGCAGCAGGACTGAAAACAGAGTTAACTACCCCAGGATCCCTATCCCCAAGCACATTTACTTCAAGCTTCCAGGTAACCTGAAAGTTTAATTCAGAGGGATGCCAAACTCTTCCCCTGTTGTTTGGGATACCTTATTTTTCATATCCTGACACTATCAATATTCTCTCTTTTCTGGAAAGGCTTATAGTAGGAAAAACTGTTACTTGATACATTATGGGTTAACTAGCATAATTTTCAATTTTTCTACTGCAAGCCTTTGCAAAGCTCACTGCCCCTAATTGATTTATTGATTTATTCATAATGACAAAACAGTGTGCATAAAGCAGATGCTAAACATAACGAGCCATAACTTTAAATCCAAATGGGATCAGTAGCATGGCTAACAGAAAATTATTGCTGTAATTTATTAAGATTTTAAAGGTGCCATGGTGGTAGGAATTGGTTCTTTCGTTAATGAGCTCTGCAGTGCATGAAAATAACATGGGCATCTTCTTACCCTAAAGTATTCTGTTGTGGCAGAAGAAAGAAGGGATTAGTTTTGGGTTTTTTGGTTTTTTTTTTTTTGGGGGGGGGAGTTGGGTTTTTTGTAAAAGAATGAGAGTGATGAAGCCCCTGCAGGGCTTGCTATATTTTCAAAAGAAACCACTAAGACTTTTGACAATGCACACTGTGGCACAACAGAAATTCGGTGCAGTGGGGCTGCCCTATTGAGCATATCTATTTCAGGATCTCTCCTGGCTGTACTTACAGCACATGAAACTGGATTTCTTTAGTAGTCACAGCAGCCTATTCAGTACCATGAAAAAAATAAAGTTCTGTCAAGCATGAGATTTTCTATTCAGGGAGATTATATTTTTTCCTTCTGTGTATTTAAAAAAAAAAAAAAAGAAAAAGAAAAAGCTGGTTTTATTAGAGAAGGGTATAACCTCTTGAGAGTGAAGTTCAGAAGGACTTGGATGCAGACATTCATTTGACCTTAATAAAGGGACTAGATAGAGACCAGGGCACAGCTGATTTCTACTTAATAATAGGAGTCAAAGCTTTGGAATTTCTTTTGGCTTATTTTTAATTCCATTGCCTTTTAATCAAAACAAATAAACAAATAAAACGGACTCTTTTTTCCTCCTCAGTCAGTGCACAAAAGAGAATAAAAGCAGGCTATGCTGTAACAAAACTCAGCTGCAAAGTACCATGTCTAGAGAAGGGGAAAATCCTCGCACTGCTAGCAGATGGAAGCATTGAACTGGGGCTGGCAGCCTGGGCACAGGCTGTAAAAGCTGAAATGCTCCTACAGTGCTGGAACAAGGCTAGAGAGGGCAAAAAAGAACAGTTTTTAATAATAAAAGCTGTTCACTTTTAGTCTTTCTTTCTGGCCAGCTTATTTTTATCTGCATTTATTTATTTATTTATTTATTTATTTATTTATTTATTGCAGCACAAACAAGTAAAGTCAGTGGTTTACTTCTTCCCCCATCTTCTACAGGAATTTCTAATGACAGACACAGAGATCCTGGTTCTTTCTCCTCACTTCATGCATTCATTGACTGCTGTAGAAATATAACTGTGCCTTTGAAACTCAGAGCTAGTGTAATTTTTAGATGAGATTTAAACAGATCTGGGTTTTACTGGCTGTGATGAATCTCTTGATATTTTCAGAATAACAGACATAGCAAAGAACATTCTTACAAAGTGTGGAATTTAGCATCAACTTCATTTAACTTTAACTGTATGAACAGTATGATTTGGAATATCTGTGGCACTTGCCTTATAGTAAGTCCTTGGTGAGTGTTTAGACTTTTGGCAGCATTTGACCTGGTTTTTAAAACCATGTGTATAGACAACATTATGAAACGTAGGCATATTCAGCTAAGAAAGAAAGTAGAAAAAAAGAAGAAAGCAGAACAAAGAACAAAAGGGAGAGGAAGTTACAAGAGAAAAACAAAATGTACTCTAAATAAAGGGAGTTCCAGTGATTGTAGTTTACATATTATGTAATGTAGACCTATATGGAATAAAGGTGTTCTACAATTTATCTGTAGAGATTTTTGCACCAATAAGACCAATAATTATTGAAAAATAAGATTAAAAAAACAGGGTTTCATCTATCTTTACAAGAATAGTTTCCATTTCCTTAGCCTAGAAATTTTTTTGCCTATGGAGGTGAGAGGCATGTCTGTCCATGGTTGTGAAATGAACTGTGAAGTGTATTTGCAAAATAAAATTTTCAAACTGGCATTTAGCCATCGACTTGCTGTGGCTATCATCTCCCTTGAAATGCTGCCTTAGCAGAGACACTGAGATCCTGAACAATTTTGGTAGAGCCTTTATATATCACTGTGTATTTAAGGAAAACTTGCTCAAGCATTGATAAAAGATAAAAGGAAAGTACTTTCAAACTGAATATTTGCACAGCACTGTCTTGTGAACTTTTTACTGCATGTATCATATATTTCCATAGCAATAAAAAAATAATCTTAATTTTCTTCACCCTCCCCCCAATGAATAAACTCAGTGTAGCTGCAGTGGTGCTTCAACTCTAAGAGTGTCATTTGTCAAAGAGAAAAAAAGCTATAATTCACTATGGATTTTGGAAAGCATGGGGCTGTGGTCAGACACATTGACTGTTAAATGGAAGAGGTAAAGCAAGGTAATAAATGCTTATTCTGAAGACAGCTCAACACGCCCAGAAATGTGGAGTTGAGATTACAATCAACAGGCAATGCTAGTTTCAGTTTAGGTGCCACCCTCTCACTACCCAAGTCACAACATATAATTTATATTTCTAACAGATATGATGCTCTGTACCTTCAACCAGTGTCATCTGAACAGCATGAGTACATGAAAGTTTGACTCATCTGAGACTGAGGAATGGCAATCATTCTCTACCACATAAATGTAAAAAATTTATACATTATCTGAGGACAAGGTTAAAAAGAGTGCTTTGGAAAGCTTGAAATGAACTCAGATTTCCTCAGTATAAGTCCAGCACCTTAACTGCAAGAGCATAAGAAGTCTTGGAGCTCTGCCTTCTAATTAGAGCAGTAAGACCTGCAGAAACTAGAGCATTCTTTTTTTTTTTTTCCTTTTCAGTAGAAGAGTTTTACAGTACTATGAAAAAAGTCTAAAGATACTTTAGGATACTCTGACCATTCCAGTTTTATCTTGTCAAAGGAGGATGCTACTGAAAGATCTCAGGGAATATCGTATAGGAAGAAATGTAATTATAAGAATGGGAACACATCATATGTTCTTGGAGTAATGAGACAGACTGACTTTAATGTTATTATCTGTTATTTGCAACTGACTCAAGGCTTTATACTACCTCAGCTGACTGACATAATTGGGATCCTGTGTTCTCTATATGAAAATACATTTCTTCACATCACTGAAGCTGCAAGAAGCGGGGGAGTAACATATAACACCTTTGGGCTCAAAGGAAGAAACAACAGGCTGGGATTTGAGTTGGTACTTCTTAAGTTGGTTACTTCCTCCAACACTGCATTAATTTGAACAGAAAACACAGATGAATTGAGATCATCAAATTCTCTTTTACTGATAACATTCCACCAACTACTGCTAGAATATGATAATCTGAGGAGAAGGCAGATTTCCTACCATTATTGCAGAAGACAGACACTCATTTTTCCTGTACGTGAGGGAAGATAATATAGTTGTAAGGCAATATGACCTTTAAGTAGTTAAAATATTTTAAATAGAATCAAATGTCAGAAACTATGCTTTTATGTTTTATTTCTACTGTATTAAGCTTTTGCCAAATCAAAATTTTCATTTTATTTATACGTTCCTTTTTTTTTTTCCAGTGCTAATACAATATATGCCACAACATCTTGACAGCTAATTTAGTACCTGAAATCATTCCTCCACAATCTTAGGTCAATACCTGACACAGAAAGAGGGAAATACTCATCCCTCCATTTCCCCCTCACCCCCAATTTTGTCAAAACAAAATGGGGCACCAGTATTATGATAGACACTAAGGTATCTATCATGAGAGAAGAGAGGGGTTTGTACATTTTTCAGCTCTTACACAGGTCTGCCTACAACCAGAAGCACAAAATTTGATTATCTGATCATGCATAAAGCACATTTTGTACAAGACCTGAAATTACCCAATGCCATTAAAATTTTCTGAGAAATGTATGAATGTCAATTACTGAATCCTTGTAGCAAAGAATTTCACACCTTATGATTAAATGCTGCAAATGTTTCCTTGTTTCCTAGTTATAAAAAAAATATGCCTACTGTTATTTACTGGTCTACTTACATTAACAGAAAATTTCTTTCCTAGCTCAGAAAACATAACCACAAATGAAAGAGGCACACCCACCTACAAACTGGATGCTAACTGACTCTAGATGGCATATTTGCTTAGGTAGGTGTCCCTGAGCTTTCTCAGTTTTACCAATCATAAAAATTCTGTTAGTACTTAAGGTAAAAGAAACACAACTCTTTCAAAGTTAACCACATGTTAAAAGAAAAAAAAAAAGGAGCATATTTTGCTTTTGTTCAGAGACATTTTTTGTTAAATTAAGTTTCAGTTCTGACTTCTTTCAGAATATTCAATTTTAATGAAAGTGCAACACCATCAAATATGAGAAAACTATGACTTATCTAACTATGAAAACTTTAAAATTCCACCCGGGACTCAAATGGGCAGTAGATAGCAGAACATTAGTACTATGTTAATAATACTAGAAATTAATCTGGCTGCTGCCCAAAAAGAAAGGAAAAAAAAAGTTTCTATTAATATGTTAGCAACAAAAGGAGGGCTAAGGAGACTCTCCATCCTTTATTGGAAGGGGAAGGTAGGAAATATTGATAAAGAATGAGGAAAAGGATTAGATACTTAATGTCTTCTTTTCCAACCCCTGTTCTTTTCCTTCTGCAAAATGTTTTTTATTGTCCTGTCTTTTCAAGTAAGTCCTGCTTTTGGTTTGTCGCAGGAAAATTTGAGGAAAATTGGGAAAGTATATGCCTGGGGCATACCTCGTCATATTTAGACTTGACTTAGAATCATAGAATGGTTTGAGTTGGAAGTGACCTTAAAGATCATGTAGTTCCAATGCCCTCCCTGCCATGGGCAGGGACACCTTCCACTAGAGCAGGTTGTTCAAAGGAGGGAGCATCCCCAACTTCTCTGGGCAACCTGTGCCAGCATCTCACCACCCTCATCGTAATAAAATTCTTCCTGATATCTAATATAAACCCACTTTCAGTTTAAAGCCATTCCCCTTGTCCTATCACTTCATATGCTTGTCAAAAGTCCCTCTCCAAATTCCTTTTAAGCCCCCTTTAGATTCTGGAAAAGCTGCTCTAAGGTCTGATGGAGCCTTCTCTTTTCCACGTTGAACCCCCCTGACTCTCTCAGCCTGTCTGTATAGGAGATATGCTCTAGCTCCTGGATCATATTTGTCACCTTCCCCTGGACTCTCTTTAGCAGGTCCATGTTTTTCTGAAGTTGGGAGCCTCAGAGGTGGACACAGCACTCCAGCTGAGGTCTCACAGGAGAGGAGTTGAGCAGTAGAGTCACCTTCCTTGACCTGCTGCCCACGCTTCTTTTGATGAAGCCTGGGATGTGGTTGGCTTTTTAGGCTGTAAGCAGACATTGCCAAATCATGCTGAGCTCATCACCTACCAGTCCTTCTCCACAGGGTTGGTCTCAATCCACTTCAATTTATCAATTCATTCTATTTTTTTTTTTTTAACTGTGATAACCTTTCAGTATTGCATATTTTCTTCCAAGATGGAGGTCACAATATCAGTTTTTTTATCCAATTCACTTCTGAGCTCTTGCTTACCCAGTGACGTGAATTAGGTTATGCTTTGCAGCAGACACAGTTACTAATTGCACGTTTGAAACACACAATATCAATAAACCATCTTAGGGTAATTGAGGGCCAGTGCAGTCAGCCTCTACAAAATAAAGTATTAAATAATTCTTACATTAGCATGGAAGTAGTTTCTTCTTTACCTAAACAATAATTATGTTGACAATATTGCCCAGTTGGAAGATGCAGCAAAATGTATCAGCACACAGATGTCATCAGAGAGGGCACTTCAGTGCACTCCATAATTATGCCTTTGGACAAACCACGCTTCTCTTAAAAGCCTATCTTAATTATCTCAGAGGTCATGCTAATGGATACCTAATATTACTGTCGATTTTCTACCTGATATGGTGGACATTCTCATGGGAAAAATACCTCTGGACAGGGGAGGTATGCTTCATGCTACATTTGCCTTTCCATCTGTGGTGTTTTCCAGAACTTCTGACTTTGGTAGGATGACTGAAGTGCTGCTCCAAACAACTAGAGAACCACTGCCATGGTCTTTAGACTATGTCTGGATCTTGGGAACATGAGATAAACTAAGAAGAATAAATTAAAAAGTTTACTTAAGTGATTATAATAATTAGAAATAAAATAAAACATCTTGAAACTGCTACCTTGTCATGTGTCTGTATTAGTGACTGAATTAATCCAGGACTGGCAGGTGAATAATGCTCAGATCAGCAGTAACATGAGAGTACTTGGAAGGTAGCACACCTCAACAAAGCAAAAAGTCACAGTACCGATAGAATCTTTACAGTTCATGAGGAAATGCCACTAAAAGGTGCTAGCAAATGCAACCAAGGGTTCAAGAAAACATTTCCCTCAGCAACACGGTCTCAAAGCACAAGATCCTGATTGTTTTGCTCACTATTTGCAAATTATGACTTAAAAATTTTGCAGTAGAAAACGTTATTAAGATCTATTTTCACAACACAGTCTGCTCTAGACCAATCAAAGGCTTTCTCAAATTATTATTGCTTCTTGCATCATCCCATGAAATGCTTTGTTTTACAGGAATTTCAGCCTTTAATTGCATTCTCCTTTGGGTTCATGAACAATGTCTCTTGAAGCTTTTACTAAGATTCTCTAAGAAACTGTAGGATTTCATACACTGCATGTTCCTCAAAGGAACATACCTTCTCCAAAGATTAATTGTATTACTGGCTTTTTTATGGCAGCATGAGTTATTTGATTCCAGCTAAAAAAATAAATTCTAGTCTTTGGTGACTAGTAACAATTTCTAAGGAACATGGAAACCATCCCTGCAATGGTTATGAATTCTAGCCATGTTTCAAATGGCATCTGATGCCATAAGGAATCTAGTCAGTGCAAGCAACTGCAGAAAGCTGAGCTCAGCACAGAATATCTGTGGTTTAAGAAACCCCAGTTATTATTATTTTTTCCTGCATATATTTTCCTTAATGACTTATGTGACCACATCTTAGAAATGGTCAGAAATGACAGTGACTGCTCTCCCCCAACAAGAAGATAAAACCAGGGAGATTTACTCAATATTGCAGATAATTTTACTTATTTTCTAAAATGTAGTTGCAGTAAACAAATGTGTTTATTATAAATCAAAGGAAGCCTTTGTCAAGGTGCTCTCACAGTGTTTAAAGTGAGATATTCTGGTTAAACAATTTGTTTATTTATATTACAACTATAACATTTAACTATAGCATGGCTTTTCTTTTTAACTGTATCACTGAGAATAAAAGGAGGATTCGCATTTGCATATGAAAGTGGATTAACCTTACAGCCTTCGTCTGCCCTCTGAGATTTCTATGTCAGACAGGAGGACTGATAATTTGAAGTAATTTTGTGAGTCACTTCACAGTTGAATAGGTAAAGTACAAATAAGTATGAAGTTGCTAAACAATTAATTTTCTGTTATGAGATACAGGACAGTTCAGTGGTATTACAGGACACTCAGTCATTATGTGGCAAGAAAGGAAAATTGCATAAATTATATTTATAAAATGACATATTTACTGGACTAAAATTAATTTAATACTACCCAACTTCATAAAATATAGTCAGGTTATTTCCAAAGACTGGAATAAGAGCTAAGAAAAAATTTTATTTGGTTGTATTTTAACAATATTGCCACAAAACATAGATTATTCATAAATAAATGAAGGCAGTTTCATAGAAATGCACAAAATATGCATAAGCAAAAATTACTCTTAGCTATTGAAAGTCTCCATTATGCTCATCATGAGAGTAAATTTTCAAAAGTGAAGTTAGGCATAATATTTTCTCTCAGTTTATTGAATAGTCTAACTAGAGGGTGTTTTGCACACCATCATTTCCTCTCAATAATGTACTTGCATTACATTTTCAGAAAATGAGTGCAATTTTTTTTATTGTTTTCAGCTGTACCCTTTCCATTTCCTTTAATCATATTAGAAATTCATATTAAAAAGGTTACATCTTAGCTGAACTAACCCATTTTCCTGCGAATCATTATTTGAACAGTTTTTCAGTGACTTGTGGAAAACTATCGAAGATTATTGAAATGCTATAAGGAAACTGAGACAATATTGCATTTGAAAGAGAAATAGAAAATGAACAATATATATTTTTAGTCCTAGAAGCAGAGTCTTGCAAACATCATATGCTAATAACTATTGTGGAAAACATTGGTATAACATTATAGTCACATGACACAACGTAAACATTTTCTTACAAGACAAAAAACTTACACATATGGCCAAACACAGTCTCACCTCCTGGACTACTCCATTAGTCATGGATCTGATAATGGATCCTTTTCCCCATATCAAAGGCTGATAAGCTGTACTTTTTCTTCCTATGAATAATTCACCAAGGTACATCTTTTCACATCTGTGTACAAGATACTTCCACCTACATATTTCATCTCTGCCTTGTTCTCCCTACCTGTGTGTCATAATATTCTTCTGGTTATTCTCCATGGTTCAGCACTGCTGACTTCTTTTGGAATCCTAAGTTTTTTTTTTTACTTTCCATCTACTCCATAGTTAATCAGCTTTAACTGACCTAGCCTTTGAGAAAGCTGTCCTTCCTTTACCAGTCCCTGCCTGGAAACTGCAGGCAATTCTCAGCCTTCCTGCCATGTTCCAGCAACTGCCTTCCTTGCTTCTGATCTATCTGAATAATTCTCATAACTCTCCAAATTTTTCCAACCCTTATGGTAAGGAATACTTCAGTATGGTTCTCCTGAAGTTTTAGTGATTCCATGCCCAGCTGTTTAAAGAATATTCAGAAATGCAACCACAGAATGACAAAATCATGGAATATTCTGAGTTGCAGTCCAGGGTAAAAACTTCCAATTATGCTTTTATCTCTGGATCAAAACCTAGTTCTTGATTGATTCTGAACAACTGTACTGAAATAAAAATAAAAGAAAATTTTCTTTAAAATATGAAATCTTTGGTTAATCCAAGCTAAACATGCAGTCAGTGATGTCATAAGAAAACATTAAGAGCTATATTAGTCCTTCTGTACATGAATAGAAGTTACACCACTACACTAGAGAAGAAGGTATATCTACACCTGCAGTAGCAGAAAAAAGGATATGAAGTTTCACTTTTTTTATTAAGAATTCCAGATTTGCACAATTTCAGATAAAATTTAGGTTTGTAAACACACATTCTACGTTTCTATAAAGGGTCTGTGATGCACATACAAAAATGAGAGCTCTGAATGATGATTTTAGTGCCCAGACTCATTCAACCTGAGATCATCATTAAATTTTGAAAATGTCTCACTCCACAGATTTAAATTCCCAGCAATTCTTAATATAGGTACACAACTAAAATTTCATGCCATGTTAAATCTATTTGTAGCTTTCAGATTTGTAGCTTTTCCTTCTGTTATGTGATCTTCGTAATAATTCTTCCTTTAGAACTTTGGCATTTTCCCATTTGTATCCAATCACACTACATTTGCATATAGCCTAATCTGTATTGATGAATTAATACATTTCTCACGTTTTTTAAGAGTAGGAAGGACTTTGCAAAAAGTAGTCTTTGTTTAATGAAAGACCACAAGAATGACAGATACAGGGAGCTAAATGCAATCAAATCCAGGACTTGATTATAAAGATTGAGCACCACCTCTTCATCACTTTATCGCAGCATAAATTTTATAGATTTCTTTTAATTTAGCCTGTTGTTAGGACAAGAAAAGATCAGACTTGTAGAATCAGTGTCTCCATTTCTCTTTGATGTGACAGAAAGGTCTTAGCTTATGGTCATGAAGAGCCACATCATAAGCCATTCAAGCTCGTAAGTTCTGAATGTTATGCATTAGCTCCTTTCACCATGTTTTGGTTTATACTTCTGCAAATTTCTAGCTTCAAGTAATGACAAAGATCTGTAATTTGTTTTAATTTCAGTTCTTGTATTTAATTGATATTCCCAAACCATAATAACATATGACTGATGCATGGGAATGAGGCACCACAATAGCAGGTTTTCTTCTGGAAACACTCATTGCCAGCAAATATCAATGTCTTGCTAACTGCAGGAATAATGTAAATAGAATCTGCCTGGCACAACTGTTGTGTATAAAATTAGCATAGTTTAAAATTCACATACAAATACAGAAGCAGACTTCTGTGTATTTATTCTGCTGTGTTTCTGGAGGGAGCATGCTTCCCTCAAACCTGAGCAACAATTAACAGCTGATGGCATGGCCACATTTTACTCATCTTTTTGCTTTACAAACTACAGTTTGGTGTGCAAAAGAAATCAGAACCTTCAACACTTAAGACCAACAGAAGCATATGCAAGTCTCTCTTCTGTCAGTCATAATTGCAGTTTTAGTAGATAAGCTTTTCAGATGGATAAAATTAAAAGATGAGGAGGAAAACATACATGCGAAATTTGTCATCTACAAAAGGGGTATATGCAAATTCCCTTTCTCTCAAAAGGTGAAAAAAGTAGAAGATACAAGTCACAGCTTTTTCCAGCTGATATAGGCAAGGAATAGCCTAGCTGTTTACAAAGAAATGTTGAAACACCAAGAAACCTTACAAGCAAAAAGTCCTCTCAGCTTTTTCTTTCTCATTACTGGATGTCCTCGGTTCTGCAGAATTTACAGGCAGGGACTGTTCTTCACCGAAAAAGACTTTTCCTATTCTTTGTTCAGAAAATGATTTGGTAAATTTTTTGGTTTTTTTCATTAGGAAAGACTCTTGGTTTTCTTTGCTTTCAATATGGGTTTACTTTATACCCCACAGCTCTCTTACAATCTCTGCAAAGTACTATCAGCATCTGCTGTAAGAAACCAGTGATTGTAAGAAACCTTTCTCTCTGATGTGATGGCTAGAAGACATCTTCTCAATATACTGTTTCCCAGCTAGGGGCCCTAGAAGGGAATGAAAAGAAACACTCCCTCCATGCTTAGTTACTATCTGAACAGTGCCCAGGAATTTCAGTTCTCACTGCATAGAGGAATCCTTAGATATTTGAAGTACACACTATTAGTTTAAAAGAAAATATTTGAATGAATCATGGACATAGATGGCTGTTATTCTCATAAGCAGTGGATTTATTTTCAGGGAATTTCCCACATAGTCAAGAGCCATGATCATATGTCAAGAAAATACAGAGAAGGCACATGAAATTTAGAACTNGCATGATCATATGTAAAGAAAATATAGAGAAGGTGTTGGGGTTTGTGTTGGCAAGAAGGCACATGAAATTTAGAACTAATACTCTTTGTCAGATAAAATTTCATTACAGGCTAGTCTCCTATTCTGGAACCTTATACTAATGAAGGCAAAATGGCTAAATAGATGAAAAAACCCAAAACTTATGAAGTATCATATTTACTAGGATGCACTCTTCCATTAATCCCTGATTAGAAATTCCTTGACTAACATTTCACCCATATTGCTCTGCTTTGTACTGATCAATATTTGTGTCTTTTATAGCCTTACCTAAGTCTTCTTTGCATCTGTTTGTACCTTGGGCCTCCAAATAGCTCATGACAATGAGTTTCTAAGGCAGAAACTAAGAAAAACACAGATTTTTTTTTCCTTTTTTAAACCATTAGACATTATTAAATAACTTTCATTTCCTACTATATAAAAGTAAAACCTGATTTTACCTTCATCATATAATTCACTGTAAGGATTTCTATCATATCTCCCCTATTTTATATCTTTTTAGAAGAAGAAAACTAGTCTGCTTTAGTCTCATCCTGTCCATTATTTTTTATGTTTCTTAGTTCTGCTGTATCTTCCTAGGAAATTACCAAGGATTTTATTCTGGAGGTGTTTATGTGCTAGGGGGAGTCTTGTCAAGCTCAAAGAATTCCTATAATTTCAAATCTTCAGTGGCCACTCTTAACCAGGCCAAAAAAACCCCAAAAAAAACCTCCATTCTTTGTCATTTACCATTCCCTTTACAGTCTTTGTTTGCTTGTTTTGGTTTGATTTGGTTATTTTTTGGTTTTTTTTTGTTTTTTTTTTTTTTTTTTTTTTTTTTTTTTTTTTTTTTTTTTTTTTTTTTTGTTTGGTTTGATTTGGTTTGGTTTTTTCAGTACAAAGGTCTTCATAAAGACCAGAGGTCTTCAAAATTGCAACCAGAGATGCATTGATTCTTAAACTGCCTAATATATTACTTTCTTGCTGAAACAGAGAAAATTCTAAGTTTCCCTCTCTAAAAAATGAATAGAATTTCAAGCTGTTTGTGTTCATGATGGAGCAAACTATTAAGGACATCTTCTATAAAATGTATTCTAAAAAGTGGTATTTTCAATCCATGACAAATCTAGTTAGATTTCTTTCCCTTGGCATACTTATTATTTTTAAAAATTCTTATGAAAAACAAAATAATACTATTTTGAAACTCTTTTTCTTAGATTAACAGCAAAATATCACTTTTTCAATTTTTTTTAAAAAATAACATGTTAAATTTAATATTTCTTTTCACTTAATCTTACAGAGTAATACTATTATTAAATTTTGTTATTCCTTTGTAATACATGAAAAATTAAAAAAAAACAGAGGAGGTTTACAGGATAGCTTTCTGCATGGCAGACTGGTTATAATTCATTTTAACATAGAGCTTGTATAGATTTTTCAAGAAATGAGTTAATGGTGTGGAAGTGCACTGAACATACAAGGTAGACAGGGCAGACAATAAATCACTGTTTATCTTTAAAAATTAGTTATGTTGCCTCAGAAACCATTGTAAATATTCCCTATTCTTCCAGACAGTTTGCAATATATCAGTACAGAACAGTTCACATGCTACTCAGATAGCAACAGGGAGACAAGAAAATTATGCCATTCTATTTTTTACATATATAGGACAATGAAAACTTGTAAAATAGCACATGATTTTATTGGTATTATTGATTTGTTTTTATTGTGGCATTACACAGCACAAGAGATCTAAAAAAGCTACATCCCCATCACCAGGATCTCATCATTAAGTGCACAACACTATCTTATATGTCTTTTCCTCAGATAAGTCAAACCACACCACAAACCATGTTGTAACAGGTTATTATTTCATACCCAGAAGGAGTTCCCATGCCTTTTCCTGATACAAAATCACAAACCATGGGAAAAGTGATGCAATTTTCCAAGCAGTCTGGTCATATCATTTCCTTCTTTGCTTACTTGCAGGTTCAATGTTTTTGTCTTTCCAGAACTAGTCAACCTTTTCCCGCTTAGAAAATGTACTAGCAAGTCATGTTTAAGATCCCACCCAAGGCTTTATCTTCAGCTAGGGCTTCTATAAGGAATGCAATGCAAAGCAGTCCTAAAACCAAGCTGGTTTCTTATAGGCTGCAACAGGCAATGTGCATGAAAGTACAGCTATATATGTATGGACTCAATTAGAATAATCAGTTCCTAGTTTCCTTGTGGATCATTCCCAATATGCTTTATAGGAGACTGCTTTTTTATCACAATTGTTTATATGTTTTATTTTGTTGGGGTTTTTTTTGTCTTTCCCTCAAGAACCAGCTTATTGTCTTCTCTATTGTCTCCCAATCCCTAAATTGTGTTGACACGAATCTACGAGGGGAGAACTGTCCCAAATTAACTTTTATAGAGATAATCTGGCTTGTCCTGGAATAGTCATCACTCCTCAAGGATAGATAGCACAGGCTATACAAAACCCTCCTACTCCCTATAAATGTGGGAACCTCAATATCAGCTGGAACCTAAGTTCCTTGTAAATTTATTTCCTCAGATGGACTGAGCAGACAAGCTACCACTGTTTTTCACAATAAAAGGGAGTTTCTTAAATATGAGGATTTGTGCCTGAAAGTGAGCTCATCACTCATTGAAAGTCTGCTTTGATTGAAACTGTCTCCTACTATTTACCTCCTTTTTCAGGTCTTGCTTTGTCTTGACTATTTGTGATGTTCCTCTAAAAGAAACTATAAAAATACTTTGCTAGTAGTTGTAGGACATCTTGTCATCACCAGTGACAGCTCTTTTTACAAGTTAATGACTACTTTTGAAAGTGAAAACAAGGATTCTTTGGAGGGAAAGGTGTTGTCTTTTCCAGTTAGTGAATAAAGCATCAGGAGATATCAATCAGCCGGTCCCCAGATGAAGAATATTGTGCTACCCTAAAGTGAAAAATTTACTTTTGGGAGCATTAACAAATTTTACCATAAATTTGCACAGTACTTTAGCAGTGAAAAGTTAAGTATGAAAACTAAACTGGCAGAGGCTCCTCTGCAATTTTACTTCAAATAGAAAGCATCAGCATCTGAAATGAATAGAAAAAAGAGGCAGTCTCTGGATGTATCCGATTTCTATTCACTGTGACACTGGTGGAATTAGAATTAGAGTAAAAATTGAGATTGTGAGAAAGTTGGTAAAGTTAGAACCTCTTATTAGACTACTTTATAAACAGCTTTATCGTAAAACAAATTATTATTATTAGTTCAATCACCACCACAACAAATTAGCTTTTTTACCAAGTAGTTTTTCTGTGCAAGTATTTGCATGTGCATTTACAGTTTAAGTTCATTCTTTACATCTATACAAAGCATAAAAAGTGGCTTTCAAGGCCTAAACTCCTCTGGACAAAGCAAAGCTCTTTACAGAATTGAGCTCTTACTCATTTACTTTGCTGGGTAGCTACAATGAGTAGATTGGAATATTTTTCTGTGTAACCTCTGGTGAGTCCATATGCTCCAAAGTCATATGCTCTCCACTGCTCTCCAGAAGCAGCAAAATCAAAAAAATTCGCAGAAGAGCTAGAGGAACTAATTTTGGAAAAATCTAATTAAATTAAAATTAAACAATGAAATAAAAATAAATAAGAATGAGCTATATTTTCCTACAGTAAACTGTGAATCTTTTATATGTATATTGCATAATCTCCACACAAAAACATACAGATGAACTCCTGTTCCCATTTTACAGACTACCACTTCCCATCCTTCAAAACTCATTCTGACTTCCCCAAGTTCTGCAGCACATCTCAGAAGTACTGCTGTGGCATTTCAAACTACCACCAAAGGCCTGGAGAAATGCAAGATAAATGTATGTTAGAAGCACATGTTTATTCTCATATGACCTTTAATTATAATTAATTTTTCATAATCATAAATGCTTACCATTTATTTTTATATACTTTAAAAAGGTCCATTTTATTTGCTCTAAGTGAAAAAGTCACTGCTGCTGTTATAATCTCTGATTACTTTATTATGTTGCACTAATAAAAATAAATTGCTCGTGGAATTTTTTTGCATATATCTTTTTTAAATGCAATAATTACATAGGTCAAAATAATTACCTAAATAATTGGTTGGATAACTGTAGATTTTAATAGGATTTCAAATTGTGAAGCAAGATCTCTAAACAGTTCATTGTTTTTGTAAGTGTATTAATATTTCACCATTAAGTGACTTTATTATAGTCAAATAAATTGATTGATTTTTTTTTAAGGATATGTACTCTTGGCTTGGAAGTGAATAAAAACTGTTACTGTCTGATAGTTTTTGAAGTTTTTTAGGGGAAAAAAGTCTCTGAAGTTCTGATTCATTCTTACAGATTTTAAATTTTGTCCTATCACAGCAGCCTGTTATGGCCAGCACAATTATAGGATAATTCTCTGACACATAAGTTCTGGAGCTGGGGTTCTGCTCAGTTCTACATTGCTACCAACTATATTGTTCCACTGCAAACCACTGGTTTCAAAAGTAAAGAGCAAAGTTTTCTTAGCTATTATAGAAATTAATATGGTTTCTGCTGTGGCTTATATTGAAAAACAAACCAACAATTGGTTAGTTTGAAACTGGAGGGAACACATGTACAGCTTGTACCATGCTGTCTCCAGAGTCAAAATATCCAGATCTTGGATTTCTGAAAAAGATATCAATATAGATAACTTGAGAAGCAAGTAAAAAATATGGATGGAATAGTGCCAATACAAGTAACAAAATATATTTAGGAGCAAGAATAATGTTTCACTAAAATAAAATAAAAACTTAAGATTGCTAAATTATTTTATCCTGTGTCTTTCATTAAGCTATTTCATCAACTCGTGTGTGTCCATAAACCCACAAAATTCATCATAAAAAATTATGAAATCTAATAATTAAGAAAGTGTTCTCAGTTATCTTTCCTTCTTCCCCTCCATCTCTGCTTTCTCTTTTCATGAAACTTTAAGCTGCATAATCTTTCTTCCTGTATAATTTTCTAATTAAAGACCAGTAAGGGAGCAGAGTAAATAATTCAGCTGCTTTATTTTTAGAGAATCATGATGGAAGCTTGTACTTCAGTTAGTGATGTGGCCTCTGTAGATAAAGACACAAATCAATTTCTAAGGCTGTCAACACTTTTCTTGAGTGTTAAATTCATTTTTAGAGTACTGGTAAATTATTAAATACTCATTTAAAAAGTCAATATGCTTCCTGTTTTTTGGATAATGATTGCAACTGTCTATTTCACATAGACTAGTGCAAATAAATGTGACTATAAGCAATTTATAGGAAGTTCCTGGAGAGACATTTATTTTTCATTACTAATTTAGCAGTTTATCTAGTACTACTATTTGCAGAGTAAGGACACGGTGTCAGTACCAATGTCAAATTGCAAACCACATTTTGTGACTGTTGCCTCTTCTTTCATCACAGAGGGAATAATTGTTCAACCTGGGAGAAAACAAAAGGGGCAGTGAAGGACTAGGGTTTTAAAATAAGTGTAGTCTGTAGATATAGAAGGCATGATAACAAGGCAGAGCAAGAAGTTGCATAATCAGAGGAGGTTCTGGCTCTCTTCATTCCTGGCAATCAGCAAAAACTACCGGGAACTAGTCTCAAACATACCTAAGATAGAAGAGATCTAGCCAAATTCCTTCAGAGATTCCAGTGACTGCCAGGTATCCTTGCTCTCCTGAAGATCTGGCAGCTGCCCGTGTCCAGCTGTGAGAGTGTAGCTGGTTCTCCTGAGAAGGCAGCTCTGCAGGATCCTCTGCCAGCACAGACCTTCCTTCCCCACGAGATCCTCAGCCTGCCCTTGCCCTTGCCCTGTGATGGATCTCTCTGGCACAGACCCCGACACAGATCTGCAGCCAAGTGGTTATTATGTAAAGATGACAGAGAAGAATGTTCTGTCAGCAGAAATGATTTTTTTTTTTTCTGAAACAAAGGCTCAGTTTTTCAAAAAGGAATTACAGAAAAGCAAGCAAGTGAACAGCATGTGCACTTAATCAAAGCCTAGGACAGTTCAGAGCAGCAGTTTAGGTGCTGAACTCATAATTCTGAGCCACAAAGGAGCACAGCTATGTCTTCCTCCTTCAATGTCTCTCTTTTCTTGAGCTCACTCTAGCATTAGTTAATGATCAACATGGAATGAGGTAAATGATTTTGCAGACCTTCTGGTAAAGGAAGACGGAATACTTTTGAGTTTTCCTAAGATCTCTGGATAAGTTAAAGGAGAGAAAGAATGGAATACCCAAGGATTTCCTCCCAAAAATCCAACCAACCAATCAAACCAAACCGTAAAAAAAAAAAAAAAAAAAGGAAAAGTTCTTCTGTATCTTAAGTGTAAGTCCACACTATTTCTGTTTAATCTAAATTAATTTTCATTAATTTAAAATACCTGTCAGAGTTGTTGCAGCCATCTTAGAAAGAATACTTGCTGTTTGGAGCACAAGTGGTTATGATAGAGAAATTTACTGGAAAAAGAAGTTATTAACTAGAAAGAAACTAGCAAACCTTACAGAATATTTATCAGAGGAAAAAAAAAAAAAAAAAAGAAAGCCATCAGAACTTTAATATAAGTGCCAAAAAGCAGCATGATCTTTCTCAGCAGTCTTTTGAGGCTATGCTTTCCTTAAGATTTTATGCTTTTTGATATAGGTGTTTATTTATTCCTTTGGAATCTTCAGTCAGCCCAACTCTAGTTTAAAAATGCAGTTTGAAAGACTTTTGCTTTTTCGTTTTCTCCTAAATACAAATGGGCAAATTTTTAACTGTTATTTTTCCATTATGATATAAATGTTATTATACTATTGAAAACAGAGTTGAGAAATTCATGCAAGCTTCCATCAATATTTAGAACGTAGATCACTGTAGAACTTCTTCCTTTTCTATTCCTGACTCTATTAGGACACATGTCTATAAGAATACAGGGACTCAAGACGTACTTTAAATAGAAACTTAAAATTCAGTCTATTGAAATGTCATTTTATCAAATAGAGTTTTCTGATTGGAGAAGTTTCCTCTACAGAAATGAAACCTCACTACTGATTGCTGACCTTTCTATATGTCTATTCTGTGTGAAGTAAATAATCAATGTCACAGTTACATTTAGGGATTCCATCTGTACAGCTAAATTAATTAATATTTTTTGCCATTGGCTGTTCTGGCATTGAATAAACTTGATAGTGTAACCTAACTTGATAGGCTTGTTTATATTTTATATTTTTACATATTTTTCTTCCCCTCATAGACTTTAGATGATAGAAACTTTCCCAGAAATGACAGAAGAAACAAATAACTTCTGAAAATACTGGATGTAGACACTGCTTATGCAGAGCTTGCTTATGAGGATGTCCATAGAGTGGATGCTTAGGGAACGAAGTACAAACATACCAAAGCATTAAACAAATATTTGAACCAGCTCTAATTGCATTATTGTTAAGTTGTAGAAATGCCAGAGTAAGACAGATGATTTTCTGGGATAGTTTGCTGAAAGCAATAGAAAGAAGAGTCAGAAAATAGTTTGTTCTTTAAAAATTGAATAATTGAACAGTTTCACAGCCATAATGAAAGTGATTTATAAAGCTCCTAAGCTATTGTTCTATAACAACTGAGAAGGTTAAAATCAAGTAGCATGATTCATGTAATTGCTAATATTACAGCTGAGCAATTTAACAGGTGAGAGAGAAAAGAAAAATAACCATACATTATGCATTGTTCTCCTCCTCGTACACATACACATTTCCTTTGCCTCAGTTCCTACACAGCTCCTATTTGTAAAAACCATACATGGAGAGCTTACACTTATTCATAAAATTATCATTTTGTGATTCACTTAACCATTCAATATCTTGGCCATGCTGTGGCCATGAAGGGATAATTTTAATGAAAGAGGAGTTAGGCGTTTTGCACTGAACCAGGTTTCACCCGTGCAAAGGTCAGTTCCTTGGGGCAGCAGTGCAGGGACATTAATCATCCTTCACCCTGAATAGTGGCCTTATTCTCATACAACAGCCCTGTGGTCTCTAGGACTTAAAGGCTGGCAGAAAGTCAAAAGACAGAATTCAGCTGCCTTAATCCCAGTACTTCATGTATTAATATATTTCCCAGAAGGCAGCAAGATGAAAAACAAAGGGAAAAAGTCCACACAGTAAGGGATCTTATCACCAAAATTGAAGTGATACAAACATTCCAGGTTTTCTCTATGAAAGGGCAAAATTAGAGCCATACAAATTCCTAATTTAAAAAAGTGTTGCTATTGTAATGAGGATATAAGAACCATAAGAGAGGAGATATTTGCAAAAAAGCAGTACATTTTAATTAATTTTGTCTCTGAATCTTTCCCCCCAAATTCTCTTCTTCATAGTAGAATTCTCTGCATTCCTTTTCTAAGTTTTCTCAGGACCATTTATATGCTTATGACAATGTATTTTCAGATGAAGTCTGACATATGTGAATAATCAGGAAGACGAAGTGCCTCTGTCAGAAGAAGGTGCATATCTGCTCTGCTGTGCCAAAAAGTGCATGATCATTGAAGTAATGGGCAGTAGCAAAAACAGATTTTGCACTCTCTTAAATGCATTAATTACAACCAATAGCCAGAGTCTGCTCAAAGGGAATAGAAAAAAAAATCTCCTTTTACACTCCTTACAATTTCCGTAACATTATGGTGTACGTCTTCAGCTTGCCTTTCTTAGAAGATTTTTTTAATGTGATCAAAAGCCTGGATTATCACCAACAATTTCCTCCTACTGGAAAATCCAGGAGAGGATTTTAAGTGGTAACTAGTGCAGAAAGAACCTCTAATGTATACTTACAGGTGCTATTACTCCCCAGTCCCAAATTCCCTGGAAGGGTTTTATAGCACTAGAATGTGTCCTTCTTTGTAACTAGTCTTTTTAAATGTTATTAAAAATAATAAGTAGCTTTTATCTATGAAAATAATTAATTAGCTCTGAACTAATTTAATTTTAAATTATAGGGCCGAGATTCTTTTCTTTAGCAGAGAGAAAATTGTAGGAATATAGTTGCCTGTGACAAAGTTATTGAAACTGTTTGTGAAGGATCCTCATGAAAAAATAATTGGTAAGAGCACCAATGAGATCAAGCTTATGTGACTAGAACACTCATTGTAAACCTCAAACATAACCAATAATAAATTATAAAACATGAATCACATTGTTCACTTTGGCTTGTTTTCCTCCTGCATGAATAAAAACTTATACAGTGTGTTTTAGACTGAATATTAATATGTGACTTGAAAAAAAGAGTACCTAGGAATATTTGGGTAATAGTACACAAAAAAGACTCAGTATCCAGCTCTAAGTAAAGGCAAAGAATGAACTTACCTGTAACACAACCTTTTGCTCTTGCTATAGTAAATTGCCTTATCTCTGCCTACAGGTTGTTTTCCATCTTATTTTCTCTCTCCTGCCCAGCTGAGCAGGGGGACTGATGGAGCAGCTGGGTGGGCACCTGGCATCCAGCCAGGGTCAGCCCCTCCTGCCAGGACAGACCCATGGCTTAGCTGTGCTGGTCAAGCCTTCAGTTACCTTTTAGAAAGCTGCACCCTTACAGGCGTTGGGAAGAAAAAGGATCTTGCTATTGGTGAAAGGCAATACTGAGTAGGGGCCAAAGAAATTTGACTTTGTTTAGAATTGTGTAACAATGCGTAAAAACTATCCAAAAATAACAGCATAAGCCAGAGTGCCTTTAGACGTATGGAAATGAACAATGTCTATTAGCTGAGCAATCATGGTCATTCAAAACTGGACATGCACTGTTATCACATACACATGTGATAAAGAGCTTGTAATTTAAAAAGGGAAATATTGCTGCATTGTATGGAATGCCATCCAATTGCTTGTGATTGCTGTGGTATCCTGCTATGGTGTGTGGTTGCAGCATTGACACAAGAAGCCAAATGTCACTGATGCTGAGAAAGAGGAGAGTTGAACCAAAAGCACATTTATTCAGTGTGAGCATCTTACCCCTGCATATTAGAGTGATTACATTTCCTAGCTTACTTTTGAAACCTAATGAATATTTAAGGCACTATATACATTTTTATATCGGAGAATACCAACTCTGTGGAAGAATTATTTGGAAACTCCTCTAGGGATACCCAGTAAATATTCCTTGAGTCTTCAGACATTTTTATTGAGCATTGAAAGTCTATTGAATAAAAATCATTACATTCTACTCATCTTTATAATTTGTGATATAATTGCTCATTCATTTGTCTTTTCAGAGAAATAACCTGAAACAGAAAAGTAGCAAATAACTAATTTTGCAACACGCTTATTTTTTCTCGTTATATTTACAACTATCTTGTCATTTTTGTTTAGGCTGAAATCTGAAAAATTCTGCTTAACTCTATAGATAGCTTTACTTCAAAATTCTATTTTTATGGTGAATATAGTGCTTCAAAATGCTTTACACTCAAGGGTTTACACAAATTCAGATTCTGGATCACATCTTTGATAATCTGGTCTGGAAAAAAACTATACAAAAGATTATGGTACCCTATATCAAGACTCCAAATATCTTTTCACGTCTTCTTTAGGTCTTTTTTTTCCCCCTAAATACTTTTATTTTAATATGGTAAATATTAATGAGCAAACAAAATTCAGGATTTCAGTAACATTTCATTTTATGTGGAGTTCTTGCTCGGGATGCACATCTGAATAATTAGTAACTCCAGAAGGAGGGGCAAAACCAGTGATTTTAACATGTCTAAACTGAAAACACTAATCTGTGAATTAAACAAGGAAAAGAAATATTAGTACCAACACAACCCATAAACAGATTACTGTTGTTACAGCTGCCAAAGACACAGCCAAAGAAAATCATCACATATAACTTCACTGCAATTACTTCATTCAGCTCATAGAAACAGCTTCATATAAAATTGTTAATGTTTGTGTACAATAGGAGACAAAATAATGAAATCTTTTCCACATATTACAAGAAAAGGAAAAAATCTAAATGTACCAAGTCACTTGTCTGCAGATTTATGCTTTAACTCTTTTTTACTCAAAGCAGGAATCCTGTGTCTCAGATTTCACTGACCAAACCATTAGTCTGCAATATTTTCATTAACCGTAATGAAAATTATATCTATGCTTCATTGGAAAGTTCATTGCAATATTATCCACATGACTTAAGTACTTGTATTGCCCAGGGATGTACTATAATGTAATATGGATAACAATAAAAGCAAAATTACACGTAATTATCTCATCTGTCTTTTCATTTCCAAGAAGAAAGTATACTAGATAAAAAACCCCAAACCCTGAACCTGCATGAAACAGGTTGGAAGTCATCACCATAACAGGAGAAAATTCCTGGCATGAGGAAGGCTCTAGAAGGGTTATGCTGTGCCTCTAGTGAATTGTGCATGACCAGAACACAGCAAACAAAATTAGTCTTCCCTATTGTTAAGTTTCCTGTCACAGCTAAGAGTAATTTAAAATACATAAATAAGAGCAGCATTAGAGTTAATTATGTGGTTACTCATAAGCAGGAAAACAGGTAAAAAGCCTTAGAAAAAAACCTTTTGAATAAAAGGAATCTTTATATTAGTTCAGGCTTTAATGGAGTAGCAGTAATTTACAAAGAAATTAATTTTGCAAATCTTTACTATTCTAAATTGACTACCTTTAGAGAACCTTATTTTAACATCCTGTTGCATGTCAAGTTTCACAGTGTGGTGGAAAAAAAAAAAGCTTGTTCCTTTAGAACTGGACTAAACTTGTAAAGTGTAACACTAATTATTTTTACTTATTCTGCTACTCATTATTATTTCTCATCCTGTGAAACAAACTATCTATTTTTCTATCTTGCCAGATAATTTCTGTCAGTAATTTTCACTGTAGGCTGCTTGAAGAAAATATTCAGTAATCACATTTTGAAAATTATTCTGCTTCAGTCAAAGAAACAGATAATCGTTCCACAGTGCAGAGAGGAGTTCTTTTCATACCATGACTGGAATAACACAATGCAAATTTCATCTGTGAAGACTAATAAAAGAATTTGAAAATAGTATTTTGTGAACTGTGTTATCAAGTTAACATATACATTATAATTTCAATTTTCTTCCCATTAATGAAATCAATAGTGAGATAGGTGAACTTCAAAGGATACATTTTAGCCATCAGAATAAGCACTTCATTAAATGCCTCTTTGGGAATATATAAAGGATTATGTGGTGCTCAACCCTGGTAGCTGAACTGTAACTAAAGAACGCAAACTGGGAAATTTAGAAAAAATATTCAAAACATTATTTTGTGCAACTTACCGTATTTAAATAAAGAAAACTTGACAAAATCTCAAGCATATTAAGCCAAGTGGGATTCTCTTTGTATCTAAATACAAATGTAAATGTTTAAATCTTTTATCTGTATTATTAGCATCAAAAGTAAACCATAAGTAATTTCAATGTTCTGCAAGTCTGAAGCCTTTTTCATAATTCTTAATTTATTGGGTCCAATGTTACCATCTTCACTGAAACTGAGCTAAATCCAGGTGCTATTAAGATAATGAAGAACAATAATCTTTTTAATAGCCTGGAGAAATATAAATGACAGATAATTGTAGATTAATCACTTAATATGCTACCCAAGATATTCAATCTTTTGCTTATATTTGAAAAGAAATTATAAAAAAGAAACATCAACAACAAATAAAATTGAAAATAAATCCAAAGTAAACATCTCACAGTACTTAAACATTTGTTTTTGACTTTGGGGAGACTTTGAACAGAAGACAAAAACACAGAAGTATGTCATGCTTAAAGTTAAAATGAAATGGAAAGATGCATGGATCTGCTGCAGTCACAGAAAACAGAGATATGAAATGCAAAATTGCTCTCCAAATTTAAATTCCACAAGTCACAATGCTCTACTTGCAATAAGTTTTACTTGTTTGTTGAGGTGTGACAAGTGACAAAGGGAGAGACATTCAAACGACATTAAGCTACAGTTCTTTGAAACAGCGCAGTCTCTTTGCCTTAGGTCTGCACTGCCAGCCAAGCTGACAAGGACAGGAAACCTTGTCAAAGTAAGGAGTGGGTGGAATGTTTGGGAGGATCCGGTGCACAAACTAGCTCTTGTTTCTCCTCCTCCTCCTCCCTGAGTCCAAAGGTGCTGCTGGCTCATCAAACCCTGCCTTGCCCTCAGTCATCCAGCAGAACTTGCAGCCCCTGGCATCCCTTTGATGAATGGGGAGCAGGTGGTGTCTCAAGGGTGGCCATTAATCTCTGCACAAGATGAAAGTAAATGGAGGAGCTGAGCAATGCTTTGTAATTACTGATTCATTCACACCCTTCCAGAGGATAAAAGTATCAGCTCTCCCTACTTTGATGACGGATTAGTTTGAATTGATTCAATATCACTCAGAAATTAATAAACCTCTTGTAGAAAAATTCATCAAACCTGCTTGTTCAAGCCTGTTTGTTTAGAAACACCTGAAAACATGTATCCAACTACGTTTTGCTAGCTTTTACTTGCATATTGATAGACTGGATAACAAAACACCAGTTTGGGGATCCTGGCTGTGTGAACTGTAGTGTCATTTATTTGTGTATTTATTTATTTATGCTCCTTTTTTCTTCTGCTTGATTTTCAGTTCAGGAAGTTATAGCATTCTAAAGACAATAAGAACCACTGTAAGCTGCCTATGTTCCTAAAACAGTCTTATTATGTTTTGTACTTTTAAACATATGCTAAAAGCACTTTAATAAAAATTGTAAAATCCTACCTCTAGTTGCCATGGCTCTCCATTTATGGATGCTGGAAGAATGAGAGGAATAATGAGATTCAATGATCTACAAGCTAACAGAAAATAAATTAATTTTTCTTAACTGCATTTTTTTAGTCTATTTTCCAGCACCTACAAAATATTCCAATCTCTTTCTAAGTCATTCAAGTGGACCCTAAGATAGACTGACAAATCAAATTGGTGAAGACATATCTCATGAAAAGCTTTGCCATTTTCATGATTTTTTGTTTGTCATGAGGGGTATAAACTCAAATATAAACTTCCAAATTTGTAAGAAAATATAAACATAACAGCTGCAATCACTTTTAATAACTGGATAATAAACCAGTGATTCAAGCACTAGCTCTGCTTCTTATGTCCCATATATGAAAATTAGAGTGAAAAATCGCTCAACTTGAGGATGTTATAGTAGTGCATATTAAATTGTGGTTGTGTCCAAGGTCTAGGTAGTTCCCTGTTTGCAATGATCACTTTTTCCTCACCTCTACACACGACATGAAAGCAGAAGGGAGGAACAGTGTAGATATTTCAGCTCAATTGCTCTGGTGTAGCAAAAATGTCTTCAGGTTCCAGATAATGTAGGGATGCGCAATTTAAAAATCCATGTAGATACCAAAATGAAAGGTTTTGTTCCTGTATTCCTAATGAAATTAGGAGCAACAGGTTACCTTAATTGCTAGGATTTAGAGCAGAGGAATACTTTGACAAAGGTATTTTTCATAGCTTATCTATCCTTTTCTGCACGGTATAAAGGGCTTAGTGCACAAACTGGCTCCAGATTTGGCGTGTCTCATGTGCAGACAGCACTGCAGAGATGACCTGTATGCCTGTCTGGCAGATATTTCAGGGCAACAATCTTATCCTTACTATATAAATATAAACAAGCAGTAGTAATATCAATAAGGGAAGCCTACTTCTGTGATCTTTAAAGACTGATTTAATGAAAGCACAACTACTACAAGATCCTTTAGCATCCTTTACATTTTACATCTTTTCTCCATTGCTTATTGGAAGAGATTTTCTGCATTCTTAGCATATTATAACATATGCATTCTGTGCACCTAAATTTATCTCCTCAAGAAATCTTTCTAAAGGAGAGCATTGTGTGAGACTCTATGACATGCTATGAGCTAAGTTATTTTTCTTTAGAAACATGTTAATTTACTCTTTATTCCTTTCATTTTGTTACACTCAATGCAAACTACAGACATTAAATATTTTAAGCATTGCTAAATCAAGGCAAGCACCCACATTCAAGATCAACAATGTTGCAAGGTGACAGTAAATGTAAAACACTCAAAGCCTTGTAAATATTTCAAATCTGTTTCTGAAGATTTGCAAATGTTTGATGCAAATTCTGGAAGTAGTGAAAGGCCTCCAGAAAGAGAAGTGGGGCTGTCATTGTTAAATAACAAGACTGTTTGCAGTCTTTGTGAAAGTGTTGAAATAGTTCTGAGTGTCTCAGATATTAATTTCTTTGTGTTCTCCTTCCTTTGGAACTTCAGGCTCTTGATAAACCAAAAAGGAACCAAACATCTTGTGCTTAGAGAAAACAAAGGAATGAGGGAAAGCAGTGATAGCACTGAAGGAAATCTTGAGAGATGGTAATATAGAATGAAGAGTTCTCTTGTTATTAAAGGTTGACTAAAGATGAAGAGTTCTGTTGTTATTAAAGGCTGACTAATGGATGAAATGACCCCTATGCTAAAGAAAAACATGCTGAGATTAGATACGAGAAGGGAGAAAACCAAAGCAGGAGAAATTTAGCAAGGGTATTTCCAGGAAGAGATATCAGCACTGGGGATGCTTAGAAAGATGAAACGCTGAAGGGAAAAGCACAGAGAAAATTGTGTGAAATCCTAGTGCTCACAGACAGTAAAGCAATTGCAAAGAAATCTCCAGGAAGTAGGGCAAGGCAAGTTCCTTCCCAGGGATCAGCATGAAAGAACAGACCAGACTACTACCAGCTCTGTAAAAATGGAGAGGCCTTCCTGGTTGGCCCATATCATTTTAGATCCAGTATCCTTCATTGCTTTCATTAGGCAACACTCTGCACTCTTATAGAATGAAACAGAGGACAAGAGTGAAGCAGCAGGTACAATCAGAGTCATGGATTGTATTCCCCCTTTATATTTTATTCCCTTTTGCATTTATTTGTTTTGCTTACTGTACCTAGAAGTTCCATGTTAATTTTGTCAACCTCAAGAAATTATTCTCCTAAAATTGTAGCTCTAGACATGCCCCTAGGCATGTTTCTGTGCTATTTCTTTTCAGTCAAGTACTTTATTTTTGAGACTTTCACAGTTGATATTGGTTTGGTACAGAAGGTACTGAAGAATTTTGTAACCATAGGAACTGAGCTAAAGACAAAACATCTGTCTTGACAAAAAACGTGGAGTTTTTTCATTCTGGAAATAGAGAAAGAAAAATTTTCATATCTACTCATCTCAGTTTTTTTTTTTTTTTTCCAATGAACAGAAAACAAGGGGAGGGGAGGGTAGAAGTATGGAGAAAAATACAAATACTCTTCCAGTTAATTTTCACCTATCTCAAAAAAAAAAAAAAANCCTAATATTGTAGCTCTAGACATGCCCCTAGGCATGTTTCTGTGCTATTTCTTTTCAGTCAAGTACTTTATTTTTGAGACTTTCACAGTTGATATTGGTTTGGTACAGAAGGTACTGAAGAATTTTGTAACCATAGGAACTGAGCTAAAGACAAAACATCTGTCTTGACAAAAAACGTGGAGTTTTTTCATTCTGGAAATAGAGAAAGAAAAATTTTCATATCTACTCATCTCAGTTTTTTTTTTTTTTTNGTCTCATGTGCAGACAGCACTGCAGAGCTGACCTGTATGCCTGTCTGGCAGATATTTCAGGGCAACAATCTTATCCTTACTATATAAATATAAACAAGCAGTAGTAATATCAATAAGGGAAGCCTACTTCTGTGATCTTTAAAGACTGATTTAATGAAAGCACAACTACTACAAGATCCTTTAGCATCCTTTACATTTTACATCTTTTCTCCATTGCTTATTGGAAGAGATTTTCTGCATTCTTAGCATATTATAACATATGCATTCTGTGCACCTAAATTTATCTCCTCAAGAAATCTTTCTAAAGGAGAGCATTGTGTGAGACTCTATGACATGCTATGAGCTAAGTTATTTTTCTTTAGAAACATGTTAATTTACTCTTTATTCCTTTCATTTTGTTACACTCAATGCAAACTACAGACATTAAATATTTTAAGCATTGCTAAATCAAGGCAAGCACCCACATTCAAGATCAACAATGTTGCAAGGTGACAGTAAATGTAAAACACTCAAAGCCTTGTAAATATTTCAAATCTGTTTCTGAAGATTTGCAAATGTTTGATGCAAATTCTGGAAGTAGTGAAAGGCCTCCAGAAAGAGAAGTGGGGCTGTCATTGTTAAATAACAAGACTGTTTGCAGTCTTTGTGAAAGTGTTGAAATAGTTCTGAGTGTCTCAGATATTAATTTCTTTGTGTTCTCCTTCCTTTGGAACTTCAGGCTCTTGATAAACCAAAAAGGAACCAAACATCTTGTGCTTAGAGAAAACAAAGGAATGAGGGAAAGCAGTGATAGCACTGAAGGAAATCTTGAGAGATGGTAATATAGAATGAAGAGTTCTCTTGTTATTAAAGGTTGACTAAAGATGAAGAGTTCTGTTGTTATTAAAGGCTGACTAATGGATGAAATGACCCCTATGCTAAAGAAAAACATGCTGAGATTAGATACGAGAAGGGAGAAAACCAAAGCAGGAGAAATTTAGCAAGGGTATTTCCAGGAAGAGATATCAGCACTGGGGATGCTTAGAAAGATGAAACGCTGAAGGGAAAAGCACAGAGAAAATTGTGTGAAATCCTAGTGCTCACAGACAGTAAAGCAATTGCAAAGAAATCTCCAGGAAGTAGGGCAAGGCAAGTTCCTTCCCAGGGATCAGCATGAAAGAACAGACCAGACTACTACCAGCTCTGTAAAAATGGAGAGGCCTTCCTGGTTGGCCCATATAATTTTAGATCCAGTATCCTTCATTGCTTTCATTAGGCAACACTCTGCACTCTTATAGAATGAAACAGAGGACAAGAGTGAAGCAGCAGGTACAATCAGAGTCATGGATTGTATTCCCCCTTTATATTTTATTCCCTTTTGCATTTATTTGTTTTGCTTACTGTACCTAGAAGTTCCATGTTAATTTTGTCAACCTCAAGAAATTATTCTCCTAAAATTGTAGCTCTAGACATGCCCCTAGGCATGTTTCTGTGCTATTTCTTTTCAGTCAAGTACTTTATTTTTGAGACTTTCACAGTTGATATTGGTTTGGTACAGAAGGTACTGAAGAATTTTGTAACCATAGGAACTGAGCTAAAGACAAAACATCTGTCTTGACAAAAAACGTGGAGTTTTTTCATTCTGGAAATAGAGAAAGAAAAATTTTCATATCTACTCATCTCAGTTTTTTTTTTTTTTTCCAATGAACAGAAAACAAGGGGAGGGGGGGGTAGAAGTATGGAGAAAAAAACAAATACTCTTCCAGTTAATTTTCACCTATCTCAAAAAAAAAAAAAAAAAAAAGTACTGGAAGTCAGTCCTGATTTACTCTGATTCCTAAACTCAGTATTAAAAGGCAGGCTTGGGACTTGTATATGATCTGGTTCTTTATTGTTTTTTGTCATCTTTGCAAAATCACCCTCCCAAAACTGTTGATTTTTAATTATTTTTTTTTCTCTAGAATATATGTTAATGAAGTCTTTCAGTTTGGTTTGATTTTTTTTTTTTTTACTCATATTTGGATAAATGGTAAGATTTCTCTCAAAACTCAATACTGTGTGCAGGTACAACAAAGGCAAAGGAACACTTTTCTCTTGAAATCTTATTTCCATTACTAAGCTGACCTTTAAATGTATGACTTTTTTAGGCAAATATTGTTATAAAAAATTAGCCACTGCTATCTTGCTTTGTGCAAACAAATCCTGATTATTTGCCCCTCTATAAAGCTGCAACACAGTTCAATAATTGATGCTTCTCTGCTTATCAGCTGTGGAAACTAAAACAGTGTGTTCTGCTATAAATCATACACTCTGCTGCATTTCATTTTATTGCATGGCAGTAGAGCACCAACATAATTGCTGCAATCTGTTATTTACAGATATGTTGCAAGACACAGGTTGTAACTACTTTTTTGTGTTGTAAGAGAAAAAGAGACCTCCCTCACACTTTAATACACCTTAAGTGTAAAAATGTAATGTTCTAGAAATGCTGGTGTTGATGCTGGGATAGAATTAATTTATTCTCACTTACAATAACCTTTGATTCTGTTATAATGACTTATATAGCTTTTTTCTTATAAATTCTCAGATGGGACCTTGCTCAACCAATTTCAGTGCTAGAATGAAGGAATGATACAAAAAACCTGTAAGAGAAATTACTTTGCAAAAATTACATAATTCCATGTTTTTCTCATTTGCTGACATTCTACATAGCCATATTTTTTCTGCTTAGAAAAGAAATTATATACATTTTTTATTAATAAATGTTGTAGAATAATACATGCACATGCAGGAAATCAATGGAAGACTTTTATTTCTAGTTTTATTAGTAGTGTAACCCAATCAAAATCATTAATTCCTACTATAGCACTCAATTCTATCTGAAGTGCATGGTGACCAGCAGCATTTCCCATAGACCTGTGACTATTATAGGTAAGAGTGATTTCAGACTGAACTGGAAGACAGTATACTGAAAGTGTTTCAGCTATTTCTCACTTGGGTTCAATCTGTTTAACTCATATTATTATACAGAAGCAGAAATGCTGGAAATTGTTTTGAAGAATACTGAAGGTAAAAAATCTAGATCTGGTGAAAGATCAAAGACATCACTGTATGAGTAATCCACAACATAACCATAATATGTGATACTTGATTTGATTTTTTTTTTAAATACTGACTATTTTATACAAATTGATGGAATTCTGTCGTCAGCAGACTTCATTATTTTTCTGACTCATATGAATTTATTATAGTAGGAATTTGATAAAACCTAGTACTCCATCAGAATTTTCCTGTAATGAAATAATTTTTCTAAAAAGAATGAGGTTAAGGCTTTAAATTTTTTAATGGTTCACTCCACATAGGAACACTATTAGCTGGTAAAAGCACTGCTTATGATAAAATTGAGGGTGAATATAAAGTGAATATCAAATACGTATTTCCTGAGATCTATTAAATAACAGAAAAATCTCACTAGGGAAGTGCAATGAGTTTTTTCACTTAGCAAATTTTAAGTGGCTTGGAAAAACCACTGTAATATTTTCTTTCATTAAAAGAAAGCTTCAAGTATTTTCACTGTTATTTTCATCTTCAGTTTCTGTTTTAGTACTGTTCCACTTTATTAATTTCATTTGCTGTGGTTGATCTATTTAAAGAAGTGTGTGGGTTCCATTTACAAAGTACTTCTGCAACAGAAACCTGCATAGCAGGACTCAAATACATTTTTTAAAAAGACATAAAAAAATAGCTTTCATCCTCTTTCCCTTCTTTAAATAAGAATTTCCATGGAGAGAAATTGAAACAGCATTAATCAAACCAGCAGAACCTCCTTCGCACACGAAAGCCGGGAGCATGTTGGCTTTGTGACGCAGTGAGAACACAAAAAGTGTTCTCTGCTCCTGCTGAGGCTCCTGATGCTGCCTCTTCTGATGCCAAACAGGCTGCTGCCACCTCGGTGTGTGCTGCTAGTGCAGATCCATACTTTTGTGTGGAGGGCCAAGGGTACACACTGTCCTGTGCCAAGAGAGGAATAAAGCAGTTTGGGAAAGCAAACCCTGTAACTACCAGTGCAGAGGACCAATAAACCCTGCCAAGTCCTCACTGGCACCGAGGGCTGAGAAGAGGAATAATGACAGAGAAAAAGGAAAAAAACCATAAGGGCATAAGTTTGGAACAAGTTTCAGACTTGATGAGAGCCATGGGAACATGCCAAATGTATCACACCAGAGATTTTGAGCAGGATTACAGATAGAACTTTGGTATCAAGAGCAAGTAAATATTTAGTTGCAATTGCCATTGTTTAAGTGACTTATAAAGATTAAAAGAAAAAAGATTATGAATCTAAATATATTCAGTAATGAATTTTTTGAAATCCTTTATACATTTAGAGCCAATGCAAGGTCCTCAGGCATTCAATAGTTTATTGACTAACACAACACCTATTAAATGACATTACTGCAAATTGAAGTTTCAAACAAAACCTTCTTGGTTCTGGAGGAATCTACTACAGATGTCCAGAAAATGGACAGTTATTTACAAGCAAAGCTAATTTATCATCTGGGCCTGCCAAAAGCAGAGGCCCAATCCGTGAACTCTGGTATTCTGCTGGGGTGTAGACACCAAACTATGATGACAAAACCTTCAGTTCATGCAGGTCACAAAACAACAGAAGAAAAGCAGCTGTATAATTGAGTTAAACTTCTTACCTTCTTATGTAGTATTTGTTATATCTCATTGTTTAATCTCTGAAGTTTTTTGTTTCTTAAGTTGCTTTTCATTGGCACTTCATTGCAAATATGAATGAATATAAGCACAGTGAATTTTTATTATTTATTAATATATATGAAATTGAATCATAATCAGCTATGATATTTGCCAAAAACATTTTGTGTGCAGATCTAAATTAGGTATAACTCAAACCGTTAGTCAAACAGTCATTTCAAGTCTGAATGCAGCTTTTATTACAGCAGGAAGTCAGGAATTCTGGAAGAGTTTGGAACCACAAATGACATTAACACCTTTACTGTACTACTGGCTACTGTCAATTCTGGTAGAGATTCTAAAGGAAGAAAAAAAATCTTATTAAAGCAGAGTGAAATTTTCTAAAAAAATCCTTTATGTCTCATCCAAAAATCTGTAATTCCAGGTATATTGTGACCTTTAGCCAAACATTCACTGACCAGCCAAAGACAAGAATGTCATGTTCTCAGTCATTGATATTCAGATTCTGTGACAGGAAGGTGGCAGCTCGAGGTCTCCTATCCAGGTACAGACACAGCTCTATCTCCTTCAGTTTACAGGATGTGGCAGGTTTTCAACTCACTGTGATCAGTGGTAGTGATGGTAAAAATTGCAGCTTCTGTAGCAAATACTTTTTGAAGTATTTGTATTTGTAAGTATTTGTATCAAATACTTAAGCTATGAGCAAAGGTTGTTTACAGAAATGCACCGTGCTAACCACAACCGTGAGGGAAATGCACTGACTTGTGACAGAGGGAACGAAGACGTCACTTTTGCCAGTTCCATGGAGACAGTACCTTGATTATTTCCCCACTCTATTTTACAGAGGACAATACCTCCCCTACAGAAAATTGATGTTTCCAGTGATATAAATACCAGACTTGCTTAGGAACTGAAAGGAATTTGACACTACAATTTCTAGAGGATTTCCTAAGTGTGCTGTCAGAAACTGGTATTGGCATTTCACGTTTACTTTTGTTTACCATATACTTTAGATTGTTGATCCCTTTAGGTATCTGCCAGATGTATATTCTATCATGGAAACACTTTATGATGGTGAAAACTGTTGTCATGTCTTAGTTCAGACAATTCTGAATGTGCTCTGACATCACTGGGACAGTGGGCTGGCAAAGAAGAAGCAGAGAAGAAAATGCAGTAACAGTTGCAAATTTTTATGAAAAAATCCTATCTCATATAATGCACTTTCATGGCAATATCAGTCAATAAAATTTTACTGATGAAAATCAATTGATAAATAGCATTAATAGAAAATTCAGATAGCAATACATATTCTTCAAAGTAAATGACATTTCTACTCTACATTAGCCTTACCAAAAATGACAATCCTAAGTTAGATTCAGGTCAGTCAGGTTCTTCTTTTTACTGACACCAAGGTCATTGAAAATAAAGATTAGCCAATTTAACTAACACAATGGTGAAAAAAATTATGGAAGTTAATGGTTCAATGCTATTTTTTTCTAAAAATGCTACTGCTTGGTAAAGTGGTTTAATAAGGATTTTTCTTCTTAAATTTTCCCTGCAGAAGGAAATCTTCTTATGTTCATTAAAAAAAATAGTAGACAATAAGGTAAGGGAGGTGTATTGTGTTGCTTACAAGTCACTTGTTTTTCTGAAGCTTAATATGAATGTGTAAAATAGCAATCCATGATCTTGTAAAAATCTGTTTTCTCAATAGCACTGTGTTATGTTCTGTGAAGTGAGAAGTCGTCATTTTTGTAGAGAGCAGCAAAACTACTTGTGCCAGTAACTTCCAAAAAGTGTGGAAAATATCCCAAACCAAAAAATGGAGCAAAGAACACTTCTCAAAAATTAGTTATCCTTTCATCATTTCATGAAAGAAAAAAAACCAAAAAACAAAGTAAGTAGAGGAATATTTTTCAAAATAAGATTTGACTCATTATTATTAGTATTAGTGAATATTTATTCAAGTAGGAATTTTGATTTTGTATTAATAACTTGTCAAATTTCTCCTTAATACTACTATTAAACAGTTCCAGAGGCACAATTTCTTTATTACAAAATTTGTGTAGTTTAAAGTCTCAACTGTTTTTGATATTTAAAATTTCAAAATAATGTTTTAAATAAATTTTAAAATTTGTTTTGGCCAGTGACAATAAACACCTGGGATAGTGGTTATGAAGAATTGTTCAAAATTAAATATTAATTAATTTAAAGATAACTGGATTTTGAAAATAATTGTGATTCATGTTCATGGAAGAACTCTAAGGTCTATATGTCTATATTTGTAGTCCATAGTAGCACCAACCAGCACCTAAGTCAAAGTGGTCTCCCTTACAGCATTTACTACAGTCAAAAATATTGCTTTAAAGCCAGAGAAAAGGATAAATGTGGACTTAGATCTAAACATACAAAGAAAACTTATTTTCACAGGGGAATATCAAAAGTGTACCAAACTTCACCTCTGGTTTACAATTTTATCCAGATGAAACTTGCCATACCTTTTGGGCATTTGAACTGGATGATGGCAACTCTACCTTTCTGATCCTTCACTCCAGCTACTGTATGCTCATACTTTAAATATTGCCTACATGCTTCGTGTGTATTTTTCCTCTCTTTGTGCTCTTGGCAAGTTTATTGAAGAGATTGAGTGATAGGTGGAACGCTGCCAGTGTCACAGCTACTAAAAATCCAAGATATTTTTCTTTGTTTGATGTTGATGATGATCATGATGCCAGACTCAGTGAAATAGAATGTCCTGTGTTTTTCTCTTCTTGTTTGGTCTTTCACAAAGTCAGGTGGAAGCTATCACATTTCTTTAACTCATCACAAAATATAACACACAGCAAGACAAGGGGCAGCTAAAGACACAGTTCATGACAGCAAATATGTTGCACAATGAAGCACCAGATGCTGAGCTGGACATAAGCTAGATTATTCAGATGTTAGGTGCTTCCCTCTCTCTGCATTTACTGTATGAATGCAGTACATAAGCAGTATGGCCTTGGCATCTCAAAGTTTTGTTAGAACACAAGGAGTACGACTTTCAAAACTCAAATAGAAATAATGTCTGTGAATGTCAAAATACTGCCTCCATCCACTGCAATCTTTTTCTCACCTTTTCAGCTTCTTCTTTTTCCTGATAACTTGCTATGCCAAAAATTGGGTAAATTAATTGTTTTCATTTAGTTTTTTTTAAATATATAAACAGATCTGTAATTTTGTTTGAGCTTCAATAGAAATAAAATACTTTAGATGAAGCAAACAATGACAGTCAAATCTTAAAGCTATTTTATAGGTAAAGCAAGACTTGATCTTAATTCAGAGTTCTGCTATTTTCTCTTCATTGTTAAGGATATTTGTTTCTAATGTAACAAAATTTTTTAAACATGCTGAAGCATATATAACTTAATAACATATATTGGGTGGTACTGTGGACAGTGCTAGAGACCTATGAATTCCTTTAACTGTATCTTTGAATTATGCTCAACCCTCATGATCTCCAGCCTAAAATCACACTGTCTGGGATCTATTTAAACCCAAGTGTCTCACTTTGTTTTCTATGATCCACTAAATCACTGCATCTTCAGTAGCCTGAATAGCGCCCACCAACTTCTTGAAGAGCAGATTCAGGTTCTCTTTCATATTGCAAATTCTTATGTACATTTTTATGTTTTAACACTATATGTTCTGGTTATTCTACATATGAAAAGGAAATATCTGCACAGAGCTTTAGCAATTGCTTTAGCTGTGATGCCATTTTTCTCCTAAAAGCTTGATTGTAACCTCATCACTCAGGCTGAGTATCTTTCTCCACAGAATGTCAGAGTCAGGAACTGAAATAACATTGTCCACATTCAGTAGGATTGTTCTTGCAATAGAATTATACAGCAAAATTAGTTTTGCAAATAAAATTTCCTGCAAGTGTGCGTATATTGCCTATGTCTGTCTATATCCAATTGTGCTTCCATGCTGAGTTTATGGATTACTTGTCAGAATCCACTAAAATGCATTTAACCTCCAGCTGCCCCTGTTCTAACCTGCTCTTGTATCACAGCTGTTTTCTCACTACCAACAAAACAACTGGAAACATCTACTGCCTCATACAGTAGATTATCACCATCAGAAGTTATGTTTCTGAATAGTTAAGTAAAAGACATATTTAGAATGAGAACAATATATTTTTATTCATCACAGACCTGGCTTTTGCTTCCTCTGTATGTGTGACTCCATCACTTAATATTTCATGCTATGTGATGAGTTAGAGACAATAAGATTGAACCAGTGTTGTGACCTACAATTTTCTCTTGTGAATTTTCTGGAAATATTCTACCATTAGCATGGAGACCAACACTGGCATATTGATTAAAAACTTTTGTAAGAAGAATGACAAGGATGTGCACAGACCTGTGTCTTATGTACAGCAGCACATATGTTGAATCTCTACAGAGGGAGCAGTTATTTGTTACCCAGTAGCTGTGATTGTTTTTCTTTTTTTTTCTTTTTTTTAGGAACTGCAGGTATAACATCAACAGAATATGAATATGGAGGGACCAGAGTTTAATAGATTTACTTTTGTAACTAAATATATTTAATAGATGTTTTTAGTAAAAATCTATTATCAGGAAGTATCAGATACAAAACTTTTCCATTAAACTTTTATACCCATTTTCCTTAACTTCTTTCCTTAAAAGGTGATAATACTTGAATGTAGTAATATTAGTTCACAAACTATATAGCAAATTGTTGTCTTGCTGTTATGGGTTCTGTACTGATTGCCTGATAGCTGTTGAGTTTGATTTAAACATGCTAATTTTGACCTTGCCATGAGAACATACTTAAAGTGAGCACAATAGTGCACAACCATACTCATATTAGTGAGACCATATACTCACCTATGAAAAGCACTCTTGCTTAAATGAGAAAACTATAAGAAAGCTGTTTTTAATGAAGACAAGGTGTTAAACTTTGTTCTGTTTACCTGCAGCTGACAGTTTCAATCTCTAGCTTTTTCCAGACCTAAGAAAGAAAAAGAGTAAATAGAAGCCCAAAATCCAAGGAGAGTTCACAATGACAATAGTGTAAGATTTTAGTTCCTATTTTCTAAAGGATTCTGGTTTTATTTCTGTGATGAATTCTGCCATTAAAATACATGCATTAGCTCTAGACACATTACTCTAACCTTGCTTGTGTAGTTTAAAAACACCATTTGCTCCAGGAAAGCTTTTTGCTTTCAAAATACAAGCTGAAACCATTGAACCTGATTGCTGTATAAGGAAGACAGACCTTCTAAAAAGTATAATATAGGCTGGAAAATAGTTCTCTAGCCACTCTTTTTTTTTTTCCAATTTCAACACAAACTTTCCCTGAGTCAGAAAAATATTTGAGTCATTATATTTGCTAATAAACAAAAACGTGCATGCTCACGTAAAAAAGAAAAATTAATCTCAGTCTTCATTTTCTAATACCTTTTGAAATCCAATAGCTGTTTATTCAGTTCAGGTACTTCAAACCCAAATTGTCAGGTACTCATTGAGGAGCTGTCACTAAAAGTTAGTGGTCATCTGCAAATTGCAAGAAAGCAAAAAATGTGCAGTCTGAAAACCTGAGAATCCAGTTTATACTTTTTCAGTGTGTCTGTTTAAAACTGTTTTGTCTTCTAAAATATCTTTTCCCCTGTTTTCTAGGCTTTTATCAATTGCAGATTTCACAGAGAAGAGAAAAGTTTTGGCTAATTGCAAAGGAATTACTTTTGAAATACTTCTGAATGGAGAATGGTTTCCATTCAAAAAATCAGATTTTGATACAGTTTTTTAGACACATGTGATTAGGAATGAGAGAAATAATATTCCTACATAGGGGATTAGCAGTTCTGCAGCATTTATAGAATGGATGATAATATTATTAAGATTATTGTGCTTTTCCCTACAACACTCAATAGAACATATATTTTCTCTCCCCTGTGCAGCCAAAGAAGGGAGGGACAGAGTGGCTTTCGTGGGCACCTGACATCCAGCCAGCATCAAACCACCAGAAGACCACACTCTAAATATCTAAAATTCCCATTCCAATACTGCACAGGAAACATAAGTGTTTTGACTACAGTCTGGAACCTTAAAACTAAACTGTGCTGGTCAAACACTCAATCAGAAATGTTGCTGCATGGGAATCTTTAAGCCTTTCAAGGAGGCACTGAGCTGGCTTAAGCACTTTTATGTCTGACTAAAGAGATGTCTTTTTTCTAAACGTTACATAAATCTTAATTTAATGTCCTATTTGTTCCAAGTACCTAATGCATTTAATTTCTTGTTTAAAACACGAACCCACATTATAACTAAGAACTTAGTTAACGGTTATGACTTACCCATGGTTAGTTAGCAGGGAGGACAGTAAAATCCAGAAGCTCTTTTAATGCAAAATAATGCCCATTATGCTTTACTTGCCACTAAGTCACCGTGCCATTTTGGACCTAAAGGACCAACAATGAAGAAACACAGTGATGAGAGTTTATTCTTACTTATGCCTCAAAGTATTTTGATTGGCTTAATTTGAATGTCAGACCTTATTCTAAGTCATATTTGCACACTGCCTATCATCAAAGGCCTACTGAAATGGGTAAAGTTTGAACGTCTAAATCCAAAAGCTAAAGAAAGATAAAGGGAAAGAGTCAAAAGATCTTTGTCTATCCTAACTAGTATTATGCTAAGGAAAATATAATTAAAACACACCAAAATGAAATGGGTAATCAATGAAATTTGAACTGATAGTAAAATCATACAAGAAATTACTTATTCCGTGTTCTGGAACATCTGACTCCTAGAAAACCCCTTTTCTTGGAGGTCCTACTCCTAAATCATATATCTATTTCTTTTCAGAGTGACAACATAATCCTTCTATGTAGTAATTTTGAGATTTTTTTCTGTGTAGTAATTTAGAGATTAATTCTGAGAAAAACACTTGTGTTCTCAGACTTTGTAGTCTCCAAACAAAATATGCAGATATCACACATTTTAGAATAAGCAGGAGATAGAGCTGAAGTTTGTGTGAGGAAAGTCCATACTGAGATAAACAAGAGCCATGAGTTAATTGGAGTTCTGTGACCCAATTTTCTCAGTTTAAAGTCCTTGCTGCAGCCACCGTGGGGCTGAGAAGGAGACCCACATCCCGAGGTGTCCATCACCAACAACCTTACCCTGTATTCATAAACTATCCTCTGCAGCAAATGCATTTCTCCTTTGTCTCACATCAGCACCAGCACAGAGATGGATCTAACACTTGAATTCACCCCATTCATTGGACTGACCTAGATTTCATTGCACACTGAACCCTTCCATTTCAGGTGACATTCCTTGTCCATGAGGTAAAATTACTTATCCATAAATATGGAATAAGCATTAACCTTTTTGGCAGGTTAAGGCCTACACAGGGCAAGATGTATTGATAACATTTTTAGCTGAATTATCTGTGTATAGCGCACTGTAATCACTAACTGTGATTTGCCAGATGTTTAAAAATGTTATGGCCACACAATAAATATTGTGGTTAGAAAAAGAAAGTGAAGCAGTGAAGAGAATCACATTTTTCTCTATCTAAATTAACAGAATCATCTCTCATTTGAGGTTTTCAAAATGTTTTAAATGTATTTGTTAGATAACTAATTGCACATCTCTCTGTGCAAATAGCTGAGATTCAGCTAATTGGGCCTTGATCCTCAAATTGTAAGCTAGGAACTAACTTCCTCTGGAATCCTCTGCCACAAACAAAAATTAACAATAATTTTCAAAACACACCTTATTTCGGTGATTTGGCTGTTAGAAGGAATAGATCCATCTCTCCCCATTCTTCTTACATCTTCAATCCCTGAAGGGCAAATAAAATACAGAAGCTGTACAATCTTATCTATGACACAAAGATCCAATTAGTTCAACTGATGCGATGGATCCTGTTTGTTTCCCAAATGCACTTGGGCCAGTTGCAATCCAGCTCATAAAAGGGGTGCTTCTAATACAGAAAGTTTTGAGTAAAAACCACTCAAGTGATTAAAGGTTTCCTGGAACACACTGTAAATACTGCTCAAGATCAATCAGCAAGTTGATGATGTCAAATCTAACAGACCTGCACACCATTTCCGCTTTCTCAGTTATTAATGAAGAAATCATTTAGAAGGTTCATGCTGCTCAAAATGTTATCACCTGAAAAAATTTACAGTCACATCCTTATTCAAAGAAATTAATAGTCATGTGCCAATTTATTTTAATCAACAAGAAAAGCTCCTTGAATATTATTTGTTGATAATTCACTGTATAAGCAAGCAGAAAAGAAATGCATACTAACACTGAGGAAAAATTCCAGTCTTGTAAAGAGGTTAGTGCTGTAAGAATTCATTAATTTAAAAAAAACACTGAGATTCAATAATACAAAATGCCTGGATTTTCTATAGTTGTAAGGCTCCATAAAATACAAATTATATCAAACAAATAAAAAGGTTCTTTAAAAATTTTGTCAGGAGGATTTGACTTTTATGAGTGTGTAGTTTGGCTAGTGAAATTATTTGAGTGACATGAAGATTTTACTTCTCTTTCCATACAAATTGAATAAAAATGGATTGCTCCTAATAAAAAGACACAGCTGTGGTTTCTCTCCCAACCTTTTTTTCAGGTATACAAAGTATATAGAAAAAGAATGCAGGAAAGGGAAGTCAAACACTGAAGTTAAAATTTACTACTCTGTTCAGTTTGTATCACACTGACTTTAAAATCTTTGAGAAGCAATAGATGCAATGTTTTTGTTTATTTTTTATTCTTATTGTTTTTTTTTTTAATTCTATGATGGTAGAGATGTATAGAAAGGTAAAGAAAGCTTTTTTTTTGTTTCTCCTTGAAAATGAAAAAGAAGACTGAAAAAACACATACCTTTGTCTTTGTTTTTCTTTTGTGGGGGTTTTGGTGTTCTTGATTTTTTTAATAAAAGAAAAAATTCGAGCTGGACTTGCCATTTGTATGTTTAAATCATCTGATGTATAATTTGAGAATTTAGTGATGGTACAGTACTGACTTAGTTTATTTAATCTCACTGGAATTAAGGCCATACCAATTTTTTTTCCTTCTTGATATTTGACATGCTAAAAGGATATTTCAGAAAAGTTTTCCATAGTTGAAATTTATTATTTCTTGTGGGAAAATCCAAATTTGAATTGATGGAACTAGTTGAAAAGAAGTACAAAAATTCTTCTAATCTATAAAATATCTGCAAAAATATTGCTACCTGAATGAACTTTTGTTTACATAGCTTCCCAAGGGTAGTCAATATGATCTATAATATTCTACAGCACCCAAAGTTTGCATATGAACCTTGAAATCTTATATTTCAGTGTAACTGGAGAAAATCTTTACTCAATAGACTTAAGTGGGAACATCTAATAGCACATATCTATTTCCATGACATGTGGATGTCTAAGTTTTATACATTGTTTAGACAATGCAACAAGAAACATGCTTATACTTAGTCATTCGTCTGTGCCCCAGTTTCTTGGCAGTGTTTAGAGATAAAAGAAACAAATCTGCCCTGAGAGGCTATCTTAGCGATCTCATTTCAGAAGAATCTAGGCGTGAGAAAAACTTTATGTAATTACTCCCAACATATGTTATTTGGTGTTTATCGATGGAAAATCTGAGTTAGAACTGTGAGGAGTCTTAAACAGAAAAACTACAGGATAGCAAATACTACAGGAGATAGATTTTAACAGAAGAAATTTCTCTCTCTACACCAAAGTGTTCCAGGAAATGAAATGTTACTTCTTAAAACGCCAATACTCAAATTCCAACTTTTTCCTATACAAATCACGTCAAGTATGTGAAGGGAATGAGAAGGAGTCACTAAAAGGTCACAGTCTCCATCCTCCTCCAGACCCCCCATACCAAGAAAACACACTCAGTTATAGTATTGACCCAAACCAAGAGGCACCTCCTTAGCGTACAGCACAGCAGCACAGAAAGACTCCTTTGTGCTCTTCTTACCTTGAAATAAGCTACTTACCAGGATTTTATTTTTTCTGTGCCAATTGCTGTGCTGCTATGACTACAGTGCTTTTGATGTGATACCTGGTTTCTTTGAAGCTAAATTGGCACTCCATGCACAGTCCTGCAATTTGCAGTATTGGGGGACCAATAAAGTGGCTTAAAAGTAAGCCACTTTTCCTCTTCAGATCTTCCAAGTGTAAACTGTCTCAGCTAATAACTGAGTGTGCTGTTGGTAAGCTCTGAGTAGACGAAGAATTTTTTTTTTTTTTTTTTTTTTTTTTGCCTACCAAGGCTTTATCCTCTGAAATGTGCCTTGTGTTTCCTTCAGACAGAAAAGTGTCATGGTGCTACCTACCTTCGTTTGTTTCTGCTGTTATGGTGATGGCAATACATGCATAGCACACTCAAGGCTGCTAAAAGTTCTGCAGAAGATAACCAGGACTCTTCTCCCTGTACCTGTGAGATGTCCAGTATTATTATTCTTCCAGTTTGGTAAACTGTGACAACAAACATAAAAATTGCTAGTTGGTGGTGATGATGAGAGAGCTATCCCATTTCTGTTGAAGTCATCAGGACAACATCTCCAGCTAGTATAAGCCAGAGTAGTTCCTTTAAGATCAATGCAATTGAGAGATTATGTCCAAGGATTCAGTTCCCAACTGAAAACTTTTACTTTAGCAAGTGTGAATACCATAAGAATATTTTTTCTTGTATTTCAAATCTTGTAAAGACACCAAACTAATATGTAATTTTTTTTCATTTGTCCCTAATCTGTATTTGTTTCTTTGTTTGCTTGGGAATTCTTCTATCACTGCTGCATTTCCAAGCAAAGGCATGCAGTTTTGTAGTAGCAGAAGGCTTATGTTCAGTAAGACAGACAAAATGCTTAAAAGTAAACAGAGACCTTATAAAAATGGAAATGTAATTTTGAAGAAGGTAGTTAGGTTAAAGTCCAATTCTTGCAAACAGCAACTGATAAATTGGCTGTGATTCTCTTTAAGGCACTGCTGAGAAAATAGAGAATAATAAGATCTATCTCATCTCCTGTGTACCACTATCTTAGACATGTCCTCTGTTAAGGAAGAGTATGATAAACTCACTCTTAGGAAAAGCTAAAAAAGAATCAAACAGCCTAAAAAGATGAGAAGAGATAGGAGTGTGCGAATAATTTTTGTGGATTTTGGTTGTGTTTTTGATTCTTTGTCCCACATTATTGCCTTTGCAGGTCTAGCAAATTATAGTGAGGTAACTCAAGGGAAGGAAAAAGATATAATACTTCTATATGGCAGTATACAAAAAAACCTGATTTGGAATTGCAATATCATGCCTACTGTGGCAGAACATAATCACCATGTTCCTGAAGATTCAATCTAGGCTAAAGGATGGTACAAATTCCATGTCTTATCTGAAAAATTAACTATCTTCTGAAAAATGCCAGGTTTCCAAAGAAATGTATTGATGCACTCTGTAGTGTTTCCAGCAGGGAGAAGGAGCAAACATCATTTGCTTCCATTATTTGAAATAATTAATCAATTGCATATCATGAATTTGATAAAAATGGAGGAAAGTGCACCAAATATTTTCAGTTCTTTTTTCCTTTGGCATGCTCAGAGAATCGATAAATAGGATACAGAGCTGATAGATTATGTAAACTCGAATAAAGGAAGTAATAAGCACTGCTTTTATCCACCTGTGATTATAATACGATGATTTTCATTTCTGACTAAGCTGCACCTTTACCCATATTAAATTACTCTTCTTCTTCTTTTATTGCTGTCATTTTTAATATAGTTACATGTATTAAAAATTGAAACAAAATAATAGAAAATATGTTCTATTAACAGAATTATTGCTATATAGTATTGCTCCCAGATGCACAAAGGGCGTCTCCTCATGCCTTTTGTAGCTTTCATCAGGCTGAAACAGTAAGAAACTGACAGCACACAGACAGGGGAGATGAGCCTCCACACTGGGGAACATGTGCTGCTGGAAGAGGTGCCAAGTCACGGACAACCACGAGCCACAGTTTCCCTGTGTAATGACAGCAGTGTCATCACCAAACAGAATTCAGTTATTAATGCACTACAGCTTTCCAATTGCAAAGCTGTGGGTTGTGGATCTTCTAATATTTGTCATACTTCAGAAGAAAAATCCTCTAGAAATAGTGATATAGATTTACAATGGTGCGATTAGGATCATGGTGTGGGTTGGAAGAGACCTGGAAGACCCAGTTCCAACCCCCTGAGCCCCCCGGGGCAGAGACACCACCCTCAGTGCACTGCTGTGGAAGCACTCCAGCTGGGATATCGACCGCTTCACCTCATGGGAGGATCCCTCTCTTAACTCCTTTGGGACCATTTACGGGTACTTCCCTGTTGATTCCTGGTTCCTCTCTGACACTCAGAACAACATTCTCTCCCCTCACCAGTTTAAAATCCTGATAATAAACCCCGCCAGGTTGCTGCCTAAAACAGCCTTGTTATCCCACATGGTCAGGTGGGGCCCATCCAATGTCAACATGTCTGCTCTATCTAAGGTGTGTCCCAGACCACAGAATCCAAAGCCCTGAGTGTGGCACCATGAACACAGCCTGTCATTTACTCATTCTGTTCATCTCCTTCTGCTTACACCCTGGAGGATGTAAGAAAACTCTGCCTGTGCCCCTGACAGAAGAGAACTCTAGCTGTGACTACACAGATTTCTGTGCAGCATAACTCCAGAGCTGATCATGAATGCCACCTTTAATCTCAGTGAAGGCATATTTGCCCTAGATTTTATGCTGCTACAAGTTACACTATTGCTCTGCTGTTATCTGTGCATTTTTTGAAATTTTGCAGAATTGGACTGTCTGAAGCTGAAGTGGTTCTGTGTAAGTCTTGTTCTCATAATGGCAGGGGATTTCAGCTCATTCTTGTAAAAATGGCATGTACTACATAGATTTCTTTCCCTTTGAGAAATTCTATTCTCACATGAGACAAGAATTCAATTTAGCACACCTTTTTCTAGGTGTGCTGTATGAAAAACTGTCTTAAAGGTCCACAAGGGGTTTCTTTAACAATTCCATCACGACAGGGAAGAAATTTTTTTTTCCATAAAATGTTTAATAAAACCTAATTTTGCTCCACCAAGCTTTAATTTTAAGAATTTTAAAACTCTAATAAGAATAACATTAAACTCTGAGAAAAATCTCCACTAACATAGTGTGTTTTCCTCTTGGAATCAACTCTTTCGACTTTTCATTTCAAAGAAACTTTTGTTTCTAAATTAAATCTTGCCACAATATAACTCTAGAAGTAAAGTCTAGACAGATCAAACTAGTGCATGAAAGAAACCATGAAAGAAATTTTAAAAATTACTTCACCAGAAAATACTGATCCTATGAATTTGTGGTTTTCCCATTCAAGTCTATAGAAATTTTGAATTACAGTTCTGTGTCCTTCAGTTTTGACTTTATTAATATCCTACATATGCAAATGTTAACACAGGGAATATTTTAGTCTTTTGTTCATAGGTTTGTTCTAATGGAAGCTATTCTGATTTCTTCCTTCTGCAAGGCTACTGCCAAATTATGTATGAAAATACAAGGAAAGAAATTTCTAAAGATGCCTCCTATAAATATTTACACCATAATACTGATTTAGGGATCAGAGAACAAGTGATTGTTTATGACTATGACAAAGTGTCTATGGTAACTATTTTCAGGAACTTTTATTTTTCTTCTAAATTGTATAGATACAAATATTCAAAGAATGATTCAGGTATTAACCATGTCAATTGAAGTTAAGGCTCTGAAAAGTTTCAGAGGCTTGTTAATACTTTGTTACAGAATTAAAAATATGGATTTGTTTTGTTCACTTCCAATCAGAAACATGTAATTGGACTCAGTGCATTTAAGATAGTTGTTCACTAATTACCCTGGTATCACCAGCATGACAGTCTCTCTGCACAGCCTGCAATTTGCATTAATTTCAAAAGCACTCAGGATGTTTTCCTACTGCCACAACACAAGGAACAGTAAAGAGTGATGTCATTTGAAAAAATAGAATTCAGTAAGGTTGAAGAAATTTTTTTTCAGCTGCTACTATACCATTTTAAACACTGATGATTCCTGGGCTCTGGAAAGAATCAGATCCTCAGATACCACCTGTAGCTGTAAGTGAAGAGGATCCGAATTTCTCTGTTGAATTCTCTTGCAGAATTACATGGAATCTTCTGTAGAATTTTGTAAGGCAAACCTAGGTTACAATATTTACAACATTAGACAAGGACCAGCAGAGCAGATTCAGAATGACAGAAGCTAATTTTTTCTTACTTTTGATGGAATTTGCTGTAAAAAAACTCTTTCACATTTTCCCACATTTTCTTTATATTCATTCTTTCTCTGACCTGAATTGCTTTTATTCTGCTGCTTTTCCTCTACTGTGTGCTTCTCATTGTGTATGGAAAAGACACACTGGCTTTTTTTCATCTTGGATTCTCTAGCTAATAAGTGCACAGAGGGTGGCAGTGTTCCTTTTCAAACAGAAAAAATATTATTTAGATTTTAAAGACACATTCCATAATTGTTGCTTTATTGTAGTGGAGTCCTTTTGTACTGGCTGCTCTTACTGATAGAAATTATTATTTGCAATATTACTATATTGAATTCAAGGGTATATTTCATAGTATAAAAGCATTCTATTTAAAAATAATTTTAAGTTGGAAAAAACACATCTGCTTCAGGTATACAGATAATCAGAAATCAACTCGTGTGCAATGAGTTGTTTATCAAGAAAGATAAAAGCATTTTTTACCTTCCTTAATAAACTGGAGTGTCCTGTGATATCCTGGAAAAATATATAAAAGAAAATTTACTCTTCTGCCTTTATAAGTGTTGACACTTGAAGACATTGTAGAATATTTTCCAGGTTCATTAGTGAAGATTCAGGTCTGTAAGTTTTTTTGGAAATTCTACAGTGACTTGCTTACCCTTGAATTTAGGATGAAGTTTCTAAATACTTTGTTCAAAAGAGTGAGCGCAAACCAGGATGCAAGTGTGCAGAAAAACAAAAATAGTCACAAGATACCAGACTCCCAGGGTTAAGACTTAAAAATCAAAATAATGTTTCACTGAAATTGGTGTTGACAGTTAGATAAAGACATTTATAAATATGCTGTTAGAAGTGTGTCAAGCCTGCACAAATCAGCATTCTTTAATGTTCAGATGCTGTAAAGACATTGAGCAGAGCTGAGCAGGTTTGAATATTCTCTCTTTTTTTTTGTTTTAATACTTTCATGTCTAACTACTTTTGGAGAAGCAGAGAGAAACCCATCCACCCCCAATATTACAGCTGTTTTATTCATTATTAGTTGACTTAATATATGTGCAGTGAGTTGAAATGTAACTTTCCACAGATGGTGGCTCAGCCCACATTACACAAATGCTGAAGGGCAAGCTCTGTCTTTAATTAAATTTGCCTAACATTAGCTGTATAGTTTTCGGTTCCCAAACAATAATTGTTCAGTCTGAAATTTTCTCCTGACACTTTTCATTTTGGAAATTCTCCTTCAGGCTGGTGGGATTTTGTTTTGGTAGAAAGAGAAGGAGGAGGAAGAAAATGAGAGATATCCACATTATGACACACTTCTGTGCATCAAATAATGCAGACGTGCCATAAACCATTAGGTAGATACAGACAAGGTGGATACAGACACAGAGCAGGTTATGGGTATGAAATATACAATAACAGCAGAATGTTATTAATACAAACACCTGCTAATAAAATTACACGCAGAACTAGAAACCTCTTTAATCAGCATTTAATTCCTGGTCTTTTATTATTGATAGGTCTTCATCTTGGCTGGGGCATTAGTTCAAGGCTTTACATAGAAGTAATACAGATCAATGGATTAGCCCTTCAGGAGAGGGACTAATTATTTTAATTAGAATATTCTAATTAGGAAGGTTTGAGATGATGATTAAAGAACCTTGCATGCCTGGAATTTTAACACAGTTATTGTTTCATAAACATGATAATATATGTTGAATGTGTGGTATCTTGATTAAAGAGCTAAGATGCTCTTTTTTGAAATGCCTGAAAAAGTCACAGGAAATATTTTGGAAAAGATGATCTGAATTCTGCATGCCAGGTGTTGAAATTATACACTTTCACATAGAAAACCTAGGAATTTTTTCCCCTATTCTGTTTGTGTGCTACAATTTCTTAATAATACAATTTTAATAGAAAACAAGATATTCTATATTAAAAGTAACAATCTAAAATCAAATTATCTCAATCAAATGCTCAGTGAAGCATTTGGGTGATCTAATTTCACTTTATATGGAGGGAAATTATATTTGCCGAGTACTCTCAGAAGTGAGATGCCAATAAACTTTACTTTATCTACTCTTAGAGACAAGATTAAATTGGATGAGGGGGGAAGTGAAGATGTAATATAATTGAATATTTATCATTAAACATCTAAATTAATCTGATAACGACATAATAGTGCTCCAGCTTCTCATATTTCACTCATTGACACCAGCAATCTAAACTAAATAATTGGAAAAGAGATTGTGTGAAAATTTAAATAAATAAAACATCACTGCTTGACTCCAGGGTAAACATTGATAAAATTCACTTATGTTCTTTACCCCTCCAGGTGCTATGTATTTTATGGTTAGAGATGCTGAGAAGAGGGTGTTGGTTCAGTAAATATCCTGAAGTTTGTAAGTCAGAATATTTGGCCTCACGCAGCTTCCTCTGCTCCCTGCACTGCAGCCTGGCATTCTGCCCATCTGTGACCGCACCTCAGCAATCACAGAGCCACGCTAATTGTGCACAGGGAATTTGAACTGCATGTTCCAAAGCCACATTCTTTTAAGGCATCTCTTAATAGGAAGGGGGCAATAATAAGAAGAATGATAGGGTAACTTGTAGAAAATAGTCTTCTGATCCCTAAGTATTTTTAGGATATTAAGGATTGCCTTGTTTTTCTTGGGATGCGTCACTTTGTTTCATATGCTGAACAGAATTTTTGCTGAAGACTGTTGATAGGATACACTTAAACACAAATACCTAATGATGATTAGGCTTCTTACCTAAAATATAAGAAACCATGGTTCAAATATACAGGATTAGCAGATCTCCTTAGTCCTGCAGTGGATATTTTAATCTCTGATCATATCTCTTTACATACTCCCATGTTTTGAAATAAAGCATGAAATTTCTTAATGTATAACATCAACTGATGTACAAAGCATACTTTCTTTGTCAGTATTTGCATCACTGAGATCTTCAGACCACAAAAACTGGATACACTATCCCCTTGGCACCCGACTGAGATATTTATATGCATTCATTAGATCTCTGCCCCATTCTTCTCTGGTCTAAATGGGCCCAGCTCCTGCAGTCTCTCCCCAGAAGAGAGACAGTTTAGTCTCTTTGCCACCTCTGTGGCCCTCCACTGGATTTTGTTTTTATTTAGCTAAAGCAAGGTATAAAACAGCTGGCAGAATCAGGGCCTTCACTCAGTAAATCTATCCAAATGCCTGTGTGCCCCAGAGGGTAGTTTTAGATATACAGACTTGTGTCAATACAGACCAGAAGATTTCAGCCAGCAGAAGAAATAGGTTTGGTTTCTACAATGTAATTTATGGTGAGATCAAGGACATTCTATTAGAAACAAAAAGAAAATAGTATATTATTTTACACAACAGCAACCAAAAAAACCTACAAATGAGCAGGGGGAATAAAGATCCACAGAATGTCCCTAAACAAAACCAGAATTATCGTCAGAGGCATACATTTATTCCTAAATTGGCATTTGATGTCACAAGGAGAATTTATCTAGAGGCAGAAGAATTCTATAAGCATAAAAATACTGGAGAATGAAGTCACATGGGAGACACAGTATCTCATCAGAAAACAAGAAGAATAGACACAAAATTTTGCATGTCATTATCCTGTACCACTGAGGACAGCTACCAACTTAACAAGACAATACTGATATAACTACTGCACAAATGTGCATCTCATATGATGTTTTCTCTTAAAACTGAAGAGAATTCTAGACCTACATCTTAGGTGTACCTTAAAACATATTCCCATGAGAAAGAGTCTTATCTCTGCATTGACTTTAGTCAAAAAATCATTTAAGACCCCTGAAATTTCAAGTTTAATCTCACATATGCACCCAGGTTGTCCTCTACTTTAGGGAGAAAATCCTATTCATGAACTGGAATCTGAAATATTTATTTCATTTATTCTCAGCTTTCACTCAGTATCTTAGCAGCAGTTAAAGGATATGAAATCGTCCAGAATGTGTTCATGTACTGGAGGAAGAATTAGTGGAATTATGCATAAAATGCAAAGTGATTGGGGCCTATTTTGGAGGGAGGACTGACTGAAAATGGAGAGGGACACGATGGAGGGGGGAAAGAAAGAATAAACTCAACATATTTTATGTGGTTTTCATTGTGATAACAGTAATTTTATCCTGAATTTCTTTTCCCAGATATTTTAACTACTAGGTAATTACCTCAGAATTTTATGGATTTTGATCTGTGATTTCTCCCTGTACACTTCATAATTTTCATGGAATGGCAGCTTTTATGCAAGTGAGGCATCCTTTGAGAATTGACCTAATGAGTAGATATTTCAACCTCCATTTTTTTTTATTTCTCTCTAAATGAATGTGGCAAATAAAATCCAAATTCAATGAAAACAATAAAAAAGTAAGCAATTTGATAAAGCAAAATCATATTGGAAGAACTTGCATCATCTTTATGTCCTCGAAGCATCCGTCTGTCAACAAGTATCTAACAGATAGTTATCTCAGAATTGCTTGCAATTTTAAAAATAATACAAACATCACTTTTAAAAAAAGTATTTGCATAGCAAGCAGGAAAGGAATGAATCCAAGAATAGAACAAATTATAGCACTTTGTATTAATAGAGCAATTATTTATTGCTCATTAAAAAGCTATTAGTAAAATATTGTTATTTATGATAAACAATAAACAACATGCTGCTAAACAGTTGGCAATAGAAATTAGAAAGCAATAATATCTATTAGTTGCAAAGTTAATTTATCTAAAAGTTGTTTTCTTCAAATGTTTAGCAGTATTTTTGTTTGGTTTTAGAGCAATGACAGTTAAAATATTTTTATTAATCTGCTTTTTATGAAAATTACAGCATTTGCATGTATGCTGCTTCTGCTCATAACTCATGTTTTAGCTCTCCTGTATCTGTCACTTACATATGCATGTTGTTTTAAACTCCTAAACAAGTGAGCACTATTATTATCCCACATCCATCTAATCTCAGAGGTGGCCCTCTAATTTGTAATGCCGCAAAAGTGTTTTCCCTATTAGCAAATAAATCTTAATAAATGAATTGTGTTAATGAATCATTTAGACTTATGCACCTTTTGAGAAGGGCAAAAGTTTCCAAATTTTGATTTACATGTAAATACTCAACATTGAGTTTTGCAGTATTTGCCATGGGGACCGAGGAGATGACTTTTCCTTCTTTTTGCTTTTTTAATTTTGTTTTTCTTTTTTGCTTTTTCTTTTCCCCTTCTTTTTTTCTTTTTTCACCTTATAAAATAAAAATTTTGCTGCATAGTTTTCTTAGAACCTCTACATCCATATGCATTGTAGTGTACAGGTTAAGGAACATTATCACAGAAATTTTTCTGAAGATTTAAATGTGGTAAAGTGCGTCAATTTAAAGTGCATTGATTTAAAATGAGTGCAGCTGGTTAAATTATAACTTCATCATTTCTGTTTATTAACAGTAAATTTAAACATACAGATTAGCCAAGAATATGGCCTGCATGGAATTTTTAAAATAAAATAAAAATGCGGAAATACCTTGTTAAGGTAAATATTAAGATTGACTACCTAGAATTATGCTTCCGTCTTGAGTCTAACTGCAGTAGCTTTGACTTTGCTTATTATCTTAGTTCTAAACTCACATGTAATAATTAGCAAGATCATGCAGCCAGGCAATTTCTGCGTAAGTTCTTTAAAGAAGGAAATTTTTAGTGATGATTTTGACCTTTTTGTGTTTATCAGTTCAAGTGTGTGCAGGATGTGACAGATTTTTTAGGCTGTTTTCTTTCCTGCCCAGGAGAGTTGAACCTGCATCTCCTACCTCCCCTGAGAGGACCATTACAAACAACCTATATGCACCTCTCTTGTTGAAGTTTTTCACTTGCTAAAAAGGAAACCAAGATTAATTGGTCCCTGGGGAAGCACTAGACCATAGCTTGGTTTTTCATGGAGAGCTATAAAACTTAACTTTAAAAATCTCATTCAATCCCCCCAAATTCTAGAGTGTCAATTATGTGTTTGCATGAAATTGTTATTAGGTAAAACACATAAAACTGGGAAGAGGACCAGAACTCTCAAAGGGGAGTCTCAAACTGACTATGAACCTCAGCTCCTGAGTCCCAGGAAACCTGTGATCCTGACTGTCCAGTAGAACAGTTTAATCAGGAGGGATGGAAAACAGCCTCATCTCACATCACTTAATTCTCTGCGATGAAGACTCAGATAAAAAAAGGAAGATAAACCTATCTTTTATACATTCTGGCCAATTCTTAGGACAATTTGCTTCAAAATCAAAGGATTAGTATTTTTATACTACTTAATCTTTCCTTTAAGTTCCTTTAGAATCTAATGGATATACTCTGAACAACATGAAAACATAACTGATTTAAGGAGGCTTGACCTAACCAGCTTGGTGTTTTCTTGAAAGTCAAAATAAATCCCACTTTCCAGACTAAAGAGAAAAATTATCAGCTTTCTTGTCATTGGTATTAAATAACATATATTTATTCTTCATTTCATATTTAGAAGACAGTTTTCCTAAGAAGCAACATCTCTACCAGGTGTTGTATTATGACACAAAATGGCTTCTTGAGGACACCAGATGCAGAACTCCTGATTCACAGAAATCTGTGCAAATGTTTCTGTGGATTTGGATATATCTTTTTTTTATAAGTGTATATTTTCAAACTGTTTTGTTCAAATTCTTAACTTCATCTTATGTTTTTATATTTAGGTAGGACATACCTCAATCTACTCTGTGATAAATATGAGAATATTTACTAACTTTGCCAAGCTAACACTTCAAAGCTTTAAATCTAATATCAGTGGTTTACTGGGAGCCAAAGGAAAACATATACTTCAGTATGTTCAAATTGTGATTTGTTTGTCATCATGTTCTTAACAATGAAATTTGCCTTCTGCTTATACATTTTCAAATAATCAGAAATAAAACTAAAATAATTCAAATAAGTCTCAATGTCTTTTAAAAATGGAGATACATAATCTGCCTTCCCTCCAGGTTCTAACTGTGCAACATGATACAATTTGGAAAGAAAGATCTGATCACTGATTCTTGGCTTCTGTTCTCACTGTTGCTGGCTGCTGCAGAAAGGAGTGTTTTCAGCAGACAAAAATTGACAGAAATACATAAGCTCTGTTGGCAAGCAAGTTCACACTTGGCCTTTACCAGTTGGTGCATCAAGCTGATAGCTGGCCAAAAATACATTACAACAAAACAAAAACCTGCCCATCTTGAAAAGATGAGAAAAGTCCCTCACATGTTCCCCCCATCACACACACGTATCTTCAAAGAGAAAGAGATGCAAACTCAGAATTGGAAGTCAGACATAAAGGAAATAAAAACAGTATGAAAACCAGTCATATTCTTTCTCTCATCTTTACACTCTCCATTGTTGCTTCTTCCACTCCAGTCAGAAACAGCTTTCCCCAGTTATTATCAAGCTCACTTGATCCCCTCAAAAGACCTTGTTTTCAACATGACCTCAGGCATTAAGACTGTTTTTGCTTTTCCCTGGGATGTTATATGCAGCTGCTGGGAGCTGCAGAAGATATATTAATCACAGCTGTTTCTTATAGCCTGTGGAATTAAAACTTTGTTTGTTTGTTTAGTTGTTTGTTTATGATGAACCACTCATTCTGAAGCTTCAGGGAAAAAAAAGAGAATGAACTGGCAGATCATGTTCAGCAGCAGCAGTATTAGGACATAATTATTTCAGAAGTACTAATTATTTCATTATGTAGGAAAATGGTTTCTTGACTTCTATTATAAGTTCCTATCAGAGATACTGAAATCTGAAATTTAGCAAAAAACCTAATTCATTCATAGTACTTAAATTTTTATTAAAATAACTTAATCTGCATTTTAGGCTGTTTTAAAATTAGAATAATTGATTCAGCAAACTTTTGCTGAAAAAACGTTTGAGGTACTTAGATATATTTTTTAAATTTTAAATAAATCAGTATATATTCAACAGGTGTGAAGGCCAAACTTCTAAAATCATTCAAAATGTTGATCTCAAGCCATTCTAAATGTGCTTCAACTCATGTGTTTTATAATCAGTTAATATACTATTATGTATTATCTATTAATATACTATATGCAGGTCTGCCAAGCAGTACTAATGGGCCCCAAAGTCAATTAGCAAGTAAAATAGGCAATAGAAAGTCCATTGCACTGGTTATTCAGCACTTGGGTTAACTTAGGAGGATGAACGTTCATTTATTATCAAAACAGAACTCCCAAATGTTCTGAAACGTTCAAAGATCTCAAAGGCTCTGCTCTTACTATTTGGTTAGAAGAAAAGGATATTAAAGAGCTGAAAAGGGTTCAAATCTAGTGAATCAGACTTTGCACAGATTAGGCCAGAGTTCTAGAAAAGGTGAAGAGAATTAATCTGACTTTAGAAGTTTACACCTTGTCATATTCACTGCAAACATCTCACACAGAAAAGGACAAAGTTATACAAACATGGACTTCAATTATTGATAACTGATGTTAGGCATGTGCAATAATTGGATTTATTGAGCTTCACACCTTAAAAAGACTGGGTTTAACACCAAGAAAAATAGTAAAATGGTGATAAGGAATATGTCTAAAACATCTTAAAGAAAGCAGAAATTACTTTCTTACTCACCTCAGATCATATGTTAACCAAGATTCAGTAAAGGTATTGAAAGTTAATGGTAAACAGCATCCAACATGACACAACATCCTGGTTTTATCAGAAACTGCAAACTAAAAAGTTTTTGTCTTTGTTTGGAGAGAGAATAATCAGCCTCAAGAATTAATTGCTTTCAAAATAATTTTTAATCATTGCTTTGAAAGTACAGAAGGCCTAGTCACGATAAAGTAGCTAATTTGTATGTGTGATGCCAAATGTTTGTCTAAGTCAGTTATTTGTTATCTCATACTATCTGAAAGCTTCAAGAGAGAGTCACCACCACTTAATTTCTGCATATTGTTCCTTTGTGAATTCTGCACTGCTACCAAAAGGTGTTGGATGCACTATGACTATTGGAGACAGGCACGCTTAAATCACCAGCCGTACCAGAGGAGGATAAAGTGTCCTCTAGAAAGCCACAAGAAAGATTTGGGAGTTTTCAAAACACTGTCTTGTTCAGGTGAAAAAAAATTATTAGAACAATAATTAAGGAAATTAAAATCACTTATAAACTTATAAACTCAATAAGTTGATAACAAACTAATAGAAAAATCAGCAACTTTAACACTGACAAATTACAATCAACTGACTTATCCACATGTACCTCCAAAGCATCTGATATAGGTCGTTATATATTTAGCTTTCCAGGGGAAAAAAAAAAAAAGGAAAAAAAGCCCCAAACCTTTCACAGTAGATATGGATGTTAGATATCTGAAGGTCAGTTGGATAAATGACAGCTGTTTGCTTTGGCTCCCTTTCTAATGATGATATGAAATGGGTAGTTCCAGAGTTCTCATTCCAAATATTTAAGATTGGTAGAGGTCTCTCCACTGACCATGGAAGAGGTATAAAAATTTAGCTTATTTTTAAACAATACACTGCCAGTGTTCAAGAGGTGAATTATGCTCTGTAGCACACATGAGCAGGAAAGGTGAATTCCTACCCTGATATTTCAAAATTAGCCAGCACAATTTCTTATATGGAAAGTAACAAAATATAATCATATTATTGGATGTTAATTTGCCCCAAAGCCTATGATGGTTCAGTAGTATAATTAAAAATAGAAATGATGATCTGAGAAAGACAACCACCAAACAGACACACAATAAAATGCTAATCTGATCCATATAATTTAGTAAATAAGAACACTGCACTAGCAGGTTTTTGTGGCTAAGATTGGCACAATGCTGCCCTCTTCCTCTGTCCACCTACCTCTTCATGCTGTTACTGACTTATGCCATTTACATCCCTTAAAAGTGCAAGGAATAGAAGAAATGAGGTATGAAACCACACCATCTAACACCAGAGTTGTAAGAAGGTGATGTACTCCAGCCATATATGGATGCAGCTAGAGAAATACTTTGGTTTATGTAATCTAGTTATCAGTGTGTCAGAAGCAGAATTTACAAAGATCAGGTTTAAGGAAGAAATGGCCATATATCATATAAGGCTGTAGAAAAGGACATACATGTAAGGTGATGTAGGTGTTGCTTTAAACACTTGAAAGGCAAGATAAAAGCACCTTGGATCTATTGGAAAAAAAATCACCCTCAGAGAACATTAAAAAAACTGCAAATGAAACACTGCCTTGGGCACTGTCATATTTAATTTTTATGAGGAATGAAATATTTGCACATTCCTATTTTTAAGCCACATTGTGATTTCCTGGCATTTCTGTTACATAGATGTTTGGAGAATTAGACTACAAAACTGCTGTACATGCAAATACCAGTGTCTGCCAGATGCCTACGGTGCATTCCCTCGTAACAACAGCAAACCCGTGCTGGCCTCTGGTGAGACCCAAATTCTACTAAGACTGTTCCAAGTTCAAATACACACTCAGGCTGGAAAGTTATCCCAGGTGTAGCTCTGCCAGTCAGTGGGCAGGAGAGTGGGAGGCCTAAACTTTATCAGAGGGAGATGCATTTGATAGCACACAGATTGATTGTAGCAATAACTCTATTGATCAACTCCAGTCCTTGAAACCTCTGAGGAGCTTGAGGAATCTTAGTACTTATGATTCAAGGAAAAATTAAAATACCCAAAAGGTCACATAGAAATGGAGATTGCCTGCCAGTCAGTAATTTCCAGCAGTATGAGAGATGTGAAGGTGACATTAGGATGGAGAGACTATAATGCTCAGAAGCTATCCAGCCATTGGCATCTTTCATTACAGAAACTGCAGACATTCTTAACATTTCACTTGTTCAAATGAAATAGACACCAGTGAAAATATTCACCTAGAAAATCAATTACTCAGTCCACAGCATATGGGAATCAAGCACATTAAGTAAATAGCTCCAAGTATTCAGACAAAATGTTTAAACTTAATTTAATGTACATTATATAAGAACAAGGAGAAAGAAATATGAGAAGAATGATAGTCCACTTATTCACCTAAGGATGATAAAAGGCTCTATTTATAAGAATATATTCTAGTCTATATTATCAATAGCTCTTGGGAAGATTTGTATTATTATAATGTTAAAACTTTAAGCATTATGATTATCCACAGGTTACTGAAAAAATAAGAATAAGTAGAACTTTTTTTCTTCTTAAATAACATGTCTTTATCAGAGTCACATGGCACATCAAAAATGTCAGCTTCATTATTTGTGAGTAATTAAAGCAAACTTGAAATAGATTGCACCCAAACAGTTGCCTTTTGGATGCCAGGTCCTTCACTATCCATTTTATTCTTGCAAATCTATTTCTTATTGGCCATGCCTCCTGCTGACTGGATTTTTAAATATATAGGGTGGGTTATTGCCAGAAATAGGTTAGGAGATTCTCTGCCTTCTATCAATGTTGCACTGGGGCTCCAAAGATGTCAAAAGAGGTTTCTGGGTTGGTGCCAGAGAAATGCGGGAGAAAACTTCTTGTTCACTGAGAGTATTAGTATGAGTATTAGTATGAGTGTTAGTATGAGTATTAGTGTTAGATTAGAGGATGTTGGCTCTTAGGGCCTTTTTTCAGACTCTCTTGGAAAGCTAAATATAACATGCTAATAAATGAAAGTTATAACACATCCATATTTAAGGTCATGTAACAGAAATTAAAAAAAAAAACAACTTCACAATCACAAAACCTACCATGGTAAAATTTGTTATGAGAAACAATGATTCTGAAAAGGATTCAGAAAATGATAAATAAACTCTCAGTGCTATGCTGTGCCAAAAATAAAAAAATTGTATCCTTGAATAGGCAAGAAGGAGAGCACTAAGTAAGATTAACGGAAACATACAATCTCCCATTTGACATTTGCTGACTACTACTGTAACAATGTTGTTAATAAATCAGAACTAACGCTGATAGTGTGAAGAGAACCTTGCAATAAAAGAAGCTCAAGGAGCTACTGCAGCATCCTAAAAAGAACATAAATTTGGAAATGAAATGTAAGAGGGGGCTTCGTGATCTCGTAGCCATCAACCAGGTTATCTTTGTTCTACAGTGGTTATCATTCAGTGTAGATCAATTAATACAGACTAGATCAAAACACTCCTTGTTTAAAGTGCAAATTAGCTATTAGAAAAACTGGCTGTTGTTATGGTGAATTTCTTGTAATTGTGTATTTTTATTTGATATTGTTTTTAAAAGAAACTCCAGTTCAAACAGGATCCATTCAGATTCATCAAAAGATGAAGCAAAAATAAACAAAAAAAAAATAAAGTGCAATGATTTGTATAGGGCATCTCTCCATTGATTAGAGGATTTAAAAATGAAAGAAGTTCTAAAGTAGTGCCTATCTTTATTAATAATCTCAGCAAAAGCTCTCTGTAATTGCCTGTTTTCCTGAGATGCCCATATTCTCACAATAAACAACTGTATCATAGAATGAGAGTATATTCTGAGTTGGAAGGGATCCACAAGGATCATTGAAGTCTAACTGCTGGCCCTGCAGAGGACAGCCCCAAGAATCACACCTGTGCATCCATCTCTACCTCCAGCGGTAACAACTGAAAAGGAAACAACCCTGGACCATGCAAACAGAAGCAAGCTCTGCACCTCAGTTCTGTACTTGCTGCATCTAGCTCACAAAGCTCCTTTTGGTTTACACATTTTTATGATGAAGAACCTGCCAAAAAGCATGTTAGACAAACTAGAAAAAGATTTAATACGAGAAGCCCTCAATGAAAGGTTGCAAAGTCCAGTGGCACAAATATAAATGAACTAAGTGGATTTCATTTCTACTACCTTTTACAGCTCCTTTTTTGAAGGCAGAAAAAAATTGCTCTCAGAAAAGTAAACTTTCATTTTATTTTTCTGTGCCTCCAGGCACTCTAGAACACATTCAGTTATCACAATTGTTCTCCAGCCATGTCCATCTATGTCTCTGCAGGACTGTAGGTCTGTTCAGAGTGAGATCAGGTCCTATGAGCACTACAGATTTTCCCAGCACACGTGTGCAGCTTTAGAGTTACCCAAACCCCACATATTTTCATCTTTCTGTCTTTACAATATTGACCAACTTTTACTCCCTTAATAATGGATACAGGTATAGATCCTGAATGGAAGACTCTTGCAGATTTAAGAGTTGGTGATCCACATGAAATTTAACCTGAGCAAGGGCAGCTCTGTGCTGGGCTGCACATGTAGCAGTGGCTTTCAGACCTCTGATGTGCTGCACAGTAACTTCCTTCAGCTCATGGTAAGAGAGGAGCCAGCAGGCAGCTCCCAGCTGGTACCAGCCATGGCCTTACCTTTCTTTTAAAGGGCAACAAGAGGTTCTGAACAGAACATAATTTAGGATAGATTTCTTGTAAGATAATGGTATAATAGCTCATGAAACCACAAGGGACAGCTTTTCTCCATGGACAACCTCCACTTTGTGCAGCACACCATGGGAAAATCCATCCAGGATTTGCTGGATGCTGCACAAATGAGAGATGCTTATCCTTTGGAGTAACACAGCATTTGCTCACTACCTTTGTTACACTTCTAATTCTTTTTTTATTAAAGGAGTCATTTTATGAAAGCACTTGTTTCCAGGCTGCTCTTATTGAAATCTGTGGACAACCCTGGTACCATCTCTCACATCTCTTCACAGTGCCTCCCCTTTCCTGCTACAGTACAGACAAGCATCAGTGAAATGGGAAGTGTGGCTTATAGGCCTCTCCTCAAAGTGAGAATTACCAAAGGCAATCTAATGGGTGAAAGAAATGAATGAAAAGAGCCTTCATGTTTCTTATTTATTTTTCACTTAAAGTTTTTGCTGTTGAACATGTGCAGATGACACAGCTGATCCTGAGGTGGGCCAGGGAACTCTTTCACTTCACAGTAATAAAATGTTCCATTGCTGTGTCCCACGCCCTACCCCCCCCCCAAACAAAATTACTGCTAAGTTTAATAAAAAAGCCTCCTTTAAAACTGTGAGACTACCTAAACTCTGGAGGAACTACAATAGTAATGCTTTGAGACACCTCTGAGACATGGATTACCCTCATGCTTCTTTCAGTAGCATAATAATGTCATAACAAAGAAATGTGCCTTCTGTGCTTCCTCATATCCAGTGTTGGGTGGTTTGTGGGAGTAGTATGATGGGATTATTCACCTAGTACAGCAAGGAGACACCCAAGGACACGAGTGAGCTCAACAGTCTTTCAGGAATTCGTTTTCCTGAATACTTTAGACTGCAGATTTAAAACATCAGGCCCTAGATGTAGATTAAATCCTTAAAATTGCATATGTAAATATAAAATTCCTCCCACTGTAAAGCAATGTAATTTTTAATGGAACATACGTTATCTCTAACATGCTATTATTTTGTGCTTGAGTTAAAGCTGAAGAAAATAAAGAATAACTTTCTTTAAAATTTCCCAAATACAGCATCATGTATTAAGAAACAAATGAACAAACAACCCTCCCTTTTCTTCAACTTTCACAGTTGTCTAGAGCACATTTTGATTTATTTCTCTGCCATATGGCACTACTTCCTCACCTCCAAAACACATTTAATTATAGAAATGGCAAACCAAAATATATGTCATGTTCTTCCTGATGTCCAACAGAAGCAATATCATTGTGATTATATTAGAGTTCATCTACTTTGTGAACAAACATTTTTTATCTTTTTTTCTGAATTATTCTTTTATTCATGAATAAGGTTTGCTTGTTTCTATGTAAAATTTTTATGATCTTTTTTTAAAAAAGAATAGAGAGAAAAATATTTTGTTCTTCACATCTAATTATTTTAGTAAAATCATACGTCCTGGACTAATTTCTATTAGAAATGTATTAATGGATGAAAGCCCTTAATATTTGTATGATCGCCAAAGAAAGGAAAAAAAATCAGTTTTTTTCTAGGTATTATTACAATTGAAAAAACTACCCTACTTTTTTCTCCACCAAGTGGAGCTTTTGAGAAATAGTTAAACTTTTGACATCATATAATATAGTACCTTAGGATTTCAACCTTGTACAGTTTTGTGTATATCTTACTTTTTCTGTATCTAGTCATCCTATTGAATGGGTTTGGTAACTTCAAAGAGGTTAAAGTATCTTTTAAAGTCCAATGGTGAGAAATGGGAATAAAAGAATTCTTGGTTTGCATGTACCTTTTTTTTTTTTTTAATGCATGACACTTGTAAAAGGTACCTCAAGCATGTAATTTAAGCCCGCCACTTTTGAGCAGTCAAGAATAAGAATATATTGATACATAGCACCACAAGCTTACAAAACAAAGGAACAGAAACACATCTGGTACTCACTGAGCCTGCTGGCACGTGCCAGTGAGTTTGCAATCAGGCATGGAAACAGCCAAGCTCAGGAAGCCTACATTTTTAGAACTATAGCAGTTGTCCTATAAATTATTCTGCTTCTAGGTCTACATAAATAGCAAAGACAGATGCACACGCTAGTGCCAGTTCTACAAAACATTATTCCAGGTTGCAAGATGCTGCAATAAATAGGTTAATCATTTTTAATGTCTTTGATATTCATCATATTCAACATTAATCAAGATTAATTAATTTAGAGTTAATGTGACTTCAGCATGAATTGCCAATGGTGTTTACTTGTAAATGTGGTTTTTGAGTACAGATAGAATCTCTTTCACTCTCAAAACCGACCTTGTTTTCAACACTATTCCACATGAACTATGGACTTCCATGCTAATGTTGATACTGATGTATGGTGAGGTTTTCCCCCTTATAAATGTTCATTTTTATTGATATCTGCCAAAATAATGGCCCATCCAGTGCTTCTCCTTTGAGTCTTTTTTTCCCAGCTACAATTCAGGTAAAATTTTTTTGACTAGTCCACTGTTGAAAAGTCACATGACAAATGTCGCTTGGAGAAAAATTATCTTTTTTTTTAATTGTCTCAAATAGTACCAGATTAATAAATCTCCTCATACATCATTTGAAAGTAAATAGAAAAGCTCTTTCATTTGAACTGATAGTTGTCTATGAATATGAAATACATGTTCCTGAGTTTCATTAGTCATTAGTCATATCTGTAATGAAATTAAAGCATTAGAACATGGGAATTAGGCACATCAAAAATGTAAGTTCTTTCAGGGTTAATTATAAAGTAGAAAATGACTCAATGCTTTCTTAGGTACTGTCTATATTGATGAATGCAACTAGTGGTTCTAGTACAGAAGAAAAAACCAAAAATTACATTAACAAACCAAAAAGACAAAGCCTAAAACTCTTAAATTCCGATACAATACCCCCATAAATTAAATATTCTTTGTGGCTCTGGGTCAGTGTTTGCTATATTTCCTTAACAAAATACTAGCTTTAAGAAAAGCCTCCAATATATTATCTTTAAAGTCACTTGCAGTTAGAACATTCCAGAATCCTGCCACAGTGAGTTCTTTACAGAGTTTTCAAAATCTCACTCACAATGATCTAGCTTTAGCAGGACATCAGATGTTACTTTATATGCATAAATATATATATATTTGTGTATAACTGTGTGCATTTTAAATTGTTTTCTTAGCACATTTACCAGTTCATAAGGAACAGTTCTGTCCTCTAATTGTAGTATTGTAGTATATGGAAGTATCTGAAAAGGAGGCCTCAGGTTTTGTCCCAGGTATTGCAATTTGGTTCACTGAAGCCAAAAATTGTATTTCAAATTGCCCTTAAAGAAGAAAAAATTAATTATGGAAAAATATTAAATATGCTTTAGCTAATAAAAATAATAAAAATTAAGCTAAAGGATTGCTCACAGACTGTGTATGCTGTATACATGTAAAACAAATATTGATTTCTGGTGTTCTCATTACCTCCCTCTAAAACCAGTCACACATTAAGTAATTAAAATAAAAATTTGTATTAAATTCTAAATGAACAAACATGGAATTAAAGAAAAAGTTGCTCTAATCAATCATCTCTCTCAGAGTAATTAAAATTCTTTTGATTTATGTCAAGTTGTTGCCTAGAGGGAGTATGAAACCTCATTAATGGTAGAATAGAAAATAAAGAACAAAAGAGCTACAATAACACCTTGTAGAATTCACACTATTTTCTTGTCTCCTGAATATATTATTCTCTTTCTTCATTTATTTTCGTGAACTCACGAGTGCCATAGAAGCAATAACTGAATTGGAAGCAGGGTAGAGACATCTTAGGAGATACATCACACCTGGAAATGCAAATACCATCACCTTTGGGCTGTAGCATTTTATTCAGTTTCACAATCACAGCTTTGCAGTTCTGACCAAAGACAGAGGCCAAGACTGCAGTCACCAAGAAGCAATAATATATTGGAGAAGCACACAGAGGCCCAGTGAGATAGAAGAGAGGGAAGCAAAAAGCAGAAGAGAAAGCATTTTCCTAGAGTTATCTACAATTGCATGCAGAATATATCAGTGCGAATACTTTGTATGAACAAGTAGAAAACATTCATTGAGTTCACAGGGACCTCTGTTCAGTGTTCAAGCATTTTCCAATTCACAGCTAGGTGTAACCATTGGTATCTCATCTGGCACTGCCCAGCCAGGTGATCCATCAAACCACACCTTCTAATGACCACGCCAATGATGGCGATGGAAGAGACCCGACTGATTGCTTGGATGAAAAAGGTCTGTTTAGTGATCACAAAGCTTTAGCATGTATACCTTTTCAGCTGTAACTAAAGATAGCTGCTTGCTTAAGCAATAATAACTATAGCAACCATATCTTATGTTTCTTAATAACATTGCTTAACTCTAAGCTAGCACAGACCCGCACAGACACGTACAGACTCGCATACCAAAGCGCACTCAAGCACACCATTATCTCTTGCTTCTTTCTTCAGGATTCTGCTCCGTGCTGTCAGGCCTTATGGCCTACCAATGCTAACGAGTCCACTTCTGTCATGAGCTCAGCAGTACTCTCAGTCCTGCTCTCCAGCTGCATTCCCACTCATGCCAAAGTTCTGCACATCTGCAAAGGTGTCATTGAAAACAAAACGTTAAATATCCCAAGGCTTACTAACTGACACTTTTCTAGGTATTGAACATGTTATGAGAGGAATTCCTAAGCTAAAGGAAAGCCTGCAATTATAGTTTTTTTCTTTTAAAAGTCTAAAGGAAGAAGAAGAAGAAAAAAAAAAACAAAAAAACAAATAAAAACCCCATCATCTTTCCAGTAATCAAACAGGGTTTTTTTTCCTATTTGTACAGCAGATGCAAGAACCATTGATCACTTATCCAAAAAAAAAAACAAAACCAAGCTAATTTGTTGAGGACTCTAAAGAAAATTATTATGGGGCTTGAAGTATTAGGAGAATCCCCTTGAAAAGTACCATTTGAAAACAGAGCAATTCAACTGAAGTTTTATAGATTTTCAGTTTATCTGATTGTTTGAGCAATAGGCTTTGAAAAGTCACTGCAATCCCATGGAATATGCTTTAATTTTGTAAAACTACAACTAATATGTGCTGCTCATTTCATGTTGCCCTTACATCTGCCTTTTAGATGAATATAAAATGGACATAAAACCCCACTACTAATATTTTTCAATTGAAATGTATGCATTTAGATATATTTCTTAAAAAAGAAATACATAGCTCTATCTGAGCAGAAGAACATGTGGTAAAAAATTTGAAGGATGAATTACACAGTGAAATTGGTAAAACAGACCGGCATTCGGAATGTCACATATTCAAAACAGAGGCTGAATTCTGATCCCTTTGACAGTCAAGACTCACTATGTCCTTTGCTTAATAGTACTCAACTTCACTTTCTTCCTGCCTCTAGAGAGAGAGAAAATAAATAAAAGGGAAGGGGGAAAAGAAATAAGGAAAATAAATTATTTTTACTGGTTTAATTTATATTCTGCTCCAGTTATTGGCACAGCTACTTTCTGCTTCAGAATCTCGGCAACAAGGGGAAATGTTTCCAAAAAGAGGGCCACAGTCAGAAAACAACAACTCTATCCATTGATATTTTTGAGTGTGTGGCCTGGGTTATGGTGTCCATGTTAAACTAAAGCATATTTCAGTAATAATGCATGACAAAATGTGCTTCTTTCACAAACCTGTCATGGAACAAGAATATTTTCTTTCTCAGAACCCAGGCTTCCTAAGCCTCAGTCCTCCACTATGATAAATGAACATGTACTGTATCTGAGACTCAGATTTGCTCTTGCACCACAGAAACAAAACACAAAAGCCCAAACAGATTTAGATCCCCCAGCTTGGGAATTTCTCACAGAGAGCTTCAGTTCCTCATATATCAATGAACTAGCAGAACAATCTCAAACTATCAACATCTAAATCTTTCAAAAATACCTAAGGCTGGAATAGGTATTTTGTAACCATGACTGAGCACTTCACTGCTAAACAACTCCACAGTGAATTGGCTTAGTCTGTGTAAGCTGGAGTAAATCATAGAACTGTTTTGATTTACAATATGGGGACAACCATATAGACTGTTTATAAAGGCACCTTTGTTTCTCTTCCTGACTTCCTCTGAACTTCTTGGCTGCTCAAAGGCACAGTCTGAAGAACTAACCACAATTTTCCTCAAGAGAATTAATAAATAAATAAACAAATTCTAAATCCCCTAGAAAAACAACAAAATTACAAACATACAAAAGATTCACCAGTCACAAACAAGAAACCCACCAAAATATGAAAAACATATTAAGCAGAAAACTGTTCATAGTAAAGGAATCCATTTTCATGCTGTATATTTTGAGAACGGCATGAGTTTGAAAGAGAAGACAATGCTCTTCTTTTATTTGAGATTCGTGATGTAAAGCAAAGAAAACCCCATAAATCTAAACATGATGTTCCTTTAGATAGAATTTAGCAATGACAGTCTTTCTTGCTAAAGATCATTAGAGAATTTTATGTCCATAAAGAAAGTAAGATTTCCCAACAGAAATAATTAGAGTCTGATGTAGTCATTGTTTTGGTCTGCTGGTTTGTAGGCTACATCTCTGTACCTCAAAGTAAATAGCTGGTACAATTGGTTTTCAGTGAAATAAGAAAGGCCATCCCCTCAGGTACTGGGTTTCTGATGATCCATGAAAAAGGTTTGTAATGAGCTGGCAATTGACATTGATTATCATTTAAAGGCAGTGAAAACATACAAAGTGCGCTGAAAAGTTTTCACTGTTAAGTGACAGTGGAAACAGAGAGGAGTAGAATTTGTGCTTCCCTGGAAGAGGGGTATAGATTTCAGACACCACAGACCCTGTTACTTTCTGTCCAGAGGCAGTGGCGCTACATGAAAATTTGGGAAGTGTAAACCTTTTTCTTCCTTCTCGTTGTAGCAATATGGTGAAATCAGTACCTTGTATTCAGCGGCTGACACCCCAGCTTACAAATTCCCCTGCAGACAGCAGAATTGCTGTGCTACATGTTGGCAGGATGCTGACAACTGGTTCCTTTCCTCATTCTCAGTCCGTCAGTCATGTCTCTGTTACAGTAGCCCACACCTCACTGTCACATCTTTCACTGACCCTGGGATTGCTGGCACTCTAAATACGGACTGACACCTGTTGGGTTTTGGACATTTGATGGTAAAAACGATGAAAAGTAGTTTTGGGGAGATCAGACTTACTTTTTGTAATTTGAAGCTGAGCAGCTTCATCAGCCGTTACAGCATGTGCCATCACTTCCCTTGCAGCTGCTCTGCAGTTCCTTGTGTCAGTAATACAGAGGAGAGCTGTGACTCTTTCTCCTTCATCCAGCTTTTACTCAGGATCAGCTTCCAGCCGTGGAATGAAGAGCTAAAGAAGAGAGCAGTTCAGCTGCCAGGGTCAGCATTTTCAAAAGGGGCATGACTTAAAAGCCATAAAATTCTCCATCCTCTGTATTTGAGACTCAGAAGAATTACAAATAATAGGCAATATGGTGGGGTACCACATCTGAATATCTTGAGGTAGGAAAGTACAGTTAGATCCTAATAAGTGATAAAACTAGCTCCTTTTGGAAAACAACACTCCTTCTGCAAGCTGTTACTGGATTAAAATTGCATGTTAAACTACAGAATCTAACTATGTTTTTCTAGCTGGTTGAGTACTCTTCTTCTTCTGTCACCCAAAAAAAAAAGTTGCCCTGGAAGCACCTCTATGGAAGGAAATTTCACTGAGAGGAGAAGTTACTTTACATACACAATAGTGTGTTGCAGTTATGTCTAATGAATTACTGTCTCTCACTTGAAGGGCAGAGAGAGTGAGGGGGTAACAAGTTTGAGCAGAGGAAACAACAACTTAAAATGCAGTACATTTTAAATAAAATAGGATACCATGGAGAAACTGTGCCTTCTATCAAAAGAAGCATAAACAGGCCAAAATGTTAACAAGGTGTACCAAGCAGGACCAGAAAAATGTTGTATTTTTAAGTCTTGTATTTTTCCCCTGTGCTGATCTTTTTCAGTCTTGCATTGAATCATGAAGGGAACTATAAAACATGCAGGAGAAGAGTTCCTATTCATTGACCCTGAAGTATTTTTTTTTTTACATTGGTCTTCTCTTTGTATTTTTTGGTTTTTACAAGTGTAAAAGATGTTTGAGCTCAGTCACCAATTACCTGTTTACAAGAGACTACACAAATAACAATACAGTAAACTGTATTCCTGGTTCAGTGCCTGCTATTGTTTGTTGTCAAGTTTGTGCTTCAGAAATGGGACACAAATGATGTTGCTTACAATAAGCATATCAGGGCAAAACACTCAAGCACACAGAGCAAAAACTATATATGAGATACTCTAATTTTTTTCCTTTTTTTTTTTAATCAGTGAAACATCAGAACTTCTATGCAGTATCCACAGTACCTCTATGAGTGTAGAGAGAGAACTATTGCATTTTAATGATTTAGGCCCTTAACCATATGTGCAAGCCACTTAACTAAATCAAAGAGGTTTCATTAAGAAATTATTTCTAAAAAGAAAAAGCGTATCTGATACTCTTATTTCATTATTAATAGAAGCCATTAAGATCTCAGTTTTTACACGTTTCAGTGGTGCTTTTCAGCTAAAAGATCAATCCCAAGCCTTTTGCTGTTTCCTCCAGCTGCCAGCCCTGTTTGTGTGCTCCTCCCTGCAGCAGCCAGCCTGGCCCCAGTCAGAAAGCAGCACCTGTACAATGACCGGGCTCAGCTCCTCTGGCTGCAGCACAGCTCAGCACAGCATCGATTACAGAGCGAGCTTTGTGCTCCACTGGATCCCACAGGTCTATAATCAGCAGTGCTCAGACCACCTTTACACGGCATTGAGAGCCCTCCCAAGTCAATAAAGCAGAAGAATGGACAGTTTCTGACTCCAACAGGCCAAAATTTCAGGCACCTGCACAGTCTGTGGGATTATGACAGTTTTAGGTATGCATGTAAGTGGATTTGTAGGTGCCCCAAGGAGCTTTACTAGCATCTGTGAACACAGAGGTTTGTGGTGCATCATTCTAGTGTGCTGCATTTATGTAATATTTTAGTTGTAAAATGAATGAAAGTAAAATTTTTATTTTAGTTTTCCAAAGGAAGATCATTCAGAATTAGGAATCTGAAATATTAGTCTTAAAATACAATAAAATACTGTTACTGAGTAAACATACAACAATTTCAAAATGTAGAAGTAAACCAACCTAAATTCTGTCTCTACATTGATTAGGTTTGAATTTAATTTTCAAAATAAATTTGATTTTCAAAATAAAACTAACTAAACTGTAGGAATCCTAAAAGCAGGAGAGAACCCAGGTTTTAAGAAGTTGATAGAAGGCTGAGAGAAGCTGGGAAATTCTACAAATTCTCATGGGAAACTAGGAACTTAGGAACTAAGAAAATACATTTGTATTTGTTAGAGGGAACAAGAACAGGAACAAATGCTGATGGTTCAGGATGAAAAAGACTTAGATACCTTTACAAAGGTAGAAAAAGTTTCAAACGAAATAATGAATTATTGTGTATTGTTTTTAGCTTTATAGAAGGCCTTTGTTAACCTGGAACCCACGTGGGTCGTTTGCTGATTTGCTAAAGTAATGTGACATTAAGTTTGTTAATTGTAAGCTATTGGTTGAGAAAATTCTTATAAAATGTTCTGCGGAGGTTTTTATTTTGTCTCTTGATTTAGTTTGCATGGATGTTGTGGTTTTTCTGTATCTCTTGCTTATTGCTTGTATGATATAGACAAATAATAAATCCTAAGTCTGCAACTATCAAGGACCCATCCTGTTTGCGAGACACAAACTGATCCGGCACTAAACAATATCTTGTATTAGCAGATACTTTTCAATTATACAATTTTCTTCTACTGGGCTTTTATGGTGAAATTTTTTATCATGCTGCCTCCAAGATGTACTACTAATTGTTTGGCTAGAACGGCTTCTCACTCCTCCTGCATTTCCAATAATCAAGAGAAACATAATAATAATAAAAACAACTCCAGACCTTAAGTTCAAGCTAATGTAAAATTTTTTATTTTTTGGTTTAGATGATGTGTCAATATGAATAAAATCTAAATGTGTGTGACTGAACCCCCTAAAGAAGGTTTCTTAGATATAGGCAAGTATATGAGCCCTTCATACTACTCAAGACTACTGATCTTTTCTCATACTATCTGAAGTGGGACACAGCATTTATGAAGGTCTAAAATCTCAGAATTGTAAAATACAGTCACATTAGCTCAAGCTCTACAGACACATTTTTTAATTGTCAGACTATACCATTCTTTTCTCAATTAAAACATACCAAATTCTTTACACCTATTGCATCTTACCATTAAAAAACTGAAGTTATATATTTAATGATAGCTTAACGATATAGAATATTGCATGAATAAATATGTGGAAGTCCTGCCATTTGTGGAGTTGTGGAATATTTCCTTAGTTCATAGAAAAACTTTGGAGTAAAAGGAATATAATTTCACAGGTACATAGTGTTCAAAAGAGATGATCTTATTGTGCAAGAGTGACTTTATGCTGTAATAAAATCTCTATCACATGTAAGGAAGAGTTCTATATAATGCCTTGCCAGAAGTTGTATTCTGTTGAGAAAATTAGGAAAAAAATTAGATAAGTAGAGGTTAAAACCACTCAAACTTGCACACAGCTATTTGCAGAGAGAGCAGTAGGACTGATTATTTCAAACTTTTTTTAACCTTTCTCAGTGCCAAAACCCCCTCCAAACCTACTGTTTTTAATGATTACACTGTTTGAAGTATACACATCAGAATTTGTGGAGACTTTATGTACAACATAACAGTGTGGCTATATACAAGTTCATACAACTCTTCTACTTGATGTGTCTAAGCATCTACAACATCTCAACCCCCCATGCACACAAGATCTTTACTTTCTATCTGGAGATATCTTTCTTTTCTTTTCTTTTTAAAATCACATCTTCATTACTGGTGTTTGCACACAGGCCAGGAGTATTAATGTAACATGTTAGGATTAAAAACAGGAGCAACACTGTTACTGAAAAATAAAACAAGACAAACCTAGCAAAAAAAAACCAAAACAAATTAGTAAATTTTGAGGTGACTTGATGCTACAGGGACAAAAGTTAAAAATGTAGTGATATTCAAAGTTCAGCACATGAAGACACTACAGCTAAAGTATTTTTCTGAGATGATGAACAGGAAGTGGAAGAGCCAGAAAAAACCTGAGGATACCAGTTAATCAGTGGCTGAATGTCAAGTTTTGTGGAGAAGGTAAATGTAGGACACACTGTGCATTTTCTGGTAAGATATTTTCTCCAAAGGAAGTAAGTTGATATTTATATTGTGCAGAGAATTGATAAGAATTTTAATGTAATATTGTACTCAACTTCTATATATACATTCATTTATACAAATGTATAATATGCATATATTTAAGAAAAATTAATTAATCAAGAGAATACTAAGGAAATACTCTTAAATATGGTCTTTGGAGAGTTGTTCATTTAAAATCTCACTCATTTTATTTTAACCTTCTAAAATAAGGACAGAAGAGAGCTAGACTTATCTGCATAAATGTCCAGAGGGAAAAATGTCTTTCCTAATTCAATAAAAATGTACAAAACTTCTTTACTATAAACTCTTTTAAAATTCAGTTTTTAGTAAACTAGTCATTGGAGTCAGAAAATAGAGTCATGATGGCATTTTATAAACAGATCTATGAGCCAGATATTCTCTTTACACTAAAAAAGACATAGCCTCTCTCTACATAAGACAAAACCTTTTTGCAATACTTAAATCATATTTAATTATTTTGCAGAAGTTGAACTCAAGATCTTTTCCTTCTTAAGAAATTCTACTGCAGCTATTTTCATATGTGCAAACATAACTTTTTTTTTTACTTTCTGACATTATAAAAAGAAACAATAAATTATATCTGGAAGAATATGAGATAATGTGTAGTAATTATATCATTTTTCAGTGTCCCCTCCATTCTGCTCTCTGGCCATTTAGGAAGATGAACATGTGAAAGAAAGCTTTGGATCACTCTTCCTGAATGCTTGGGTGCTGCTTTGCTAATGAAACATGAATCTCAAATGTAAAAAAAAAAAAAAAAAAAGCCTAAAAGTTATTCTCCCAGTACTTTTTTTCAATTTTGTGATTTCACTATGAACATTTTAACCACTTTAAATCTCAGAATTTATCATAAAAGGTGCTACAATGATGGAAGTATTACAGATGACAAAACCAATATTTTGTTATTGTTACAGATAGCTCCCTAAGTTTTTCTAGCATACTTTAATTTAGAATAACAGAGTCTTGAAAGCTTGAGTCAGCCTCTGGTAGTTATATTAAAAGCTGCTACCCATGACTATCTACTTCTAGAAAAAAAAGTAAACAGCCCCAAAGCAGATGATAAAAATTCTCAAGCTCTTACAGACACGTGTAGGAATGTGGCCATAAATAAATCCAAATAAATTTAGCTTTGATGAACTAATTCATCTGCCTAACAAAAGCCATTCAGAACTCAGAATGGACAAGATACAGAACTTTTTCCTATTCTACAGTGTCACTTATTGTCATCATTTTAGGACATTCTTATGTGCTACAATATTACTTTAGTACACATATTCCAACCTTTTCAACTCAGGTTCGTCCTCACACAGGCTAAGAAATATAACATTTGATCCCACTTAGCTGAACCAGAAGGAACAAAAATTAAGTTTCTTGCTATACAAGATGCTTAGATATGTTCAAATTTAAACATGTACTGCCACCTGTGGTCCAGGCAAGAGTTTTGAACTTACTGTGCGTTTGAATGTTACTGTATGCCAGTGAATTAAAAAAAAAAAAATTAAAAATTGAGTATTAGACCAAATGCATTTCTCATCTGATTTGATACTGCAAGGTTTTGTTTAGAAAGTAGTTCTTTGATTCTTATGAACAAAAAGCAAACCTCCAAATCACTGAACTTAGGTCTTTTGAAGTTAGACTTTGTATGGAAGCAAGCAAGGACGAGGTATTGCACACAGAGCCTTGTCAGAATAACATCTTCATGAAGAATTTTATCTTGGTAACACTTCCTTCATGAATTCTTCATATGTTTACAACTGAAAGTAATGTTTGAGTAGAAATGGCTTTGCTAAACGATGCAGCATAACCAGGTGCTGCTCATTTTCAATGCACAAAATCTTCAATTGTTCACAGTTGCATATTTAAATCCAGGTTGAAAGCAAATAACCCAGTCCAAGCAATGTAGTAGAACAGCTGAAGAGAGTGCAAGAAGTAAAGAATATCTTACTGCTACCTCCTGTGAGCTGCATTACCTTACCTCAAACTTTCACTCATCCATCTTCTGCCACCCAACTGTACCCTAACTGTGGTGAGCCTGAAATTTGCCTAAACAGATGAGAAGCCTTTACCACTTTACACTGTTTAAATAAGACTCACTGCACCTCACAGCTGTAAGGATTCTACCTGCATCAGCAGAGCCTGCAATCTCTCCTCCCTCTGGGCTTTGCTCTGATATGGTGCAGCTGCAAGACCTTGGAAGATGTTTCCATCAAAAGAACCATTAGAAGCCTTGTCTATGTTCTCCAATACTGTCCTATTTGGGAGCTGCATTAACTCAGCCCTTTGCCCTTGAGCCTTATGAAGGCTCATCCTGACCCGTGGCAGATGTGTTTGTGCTCAGCTTTGAGCCTGATCCCAGATTTGCTCTATCAGTGCAGATTTGTTCAATGAGCACTGAGGTGTTGGCTGATCTCCAGATCTGCCCTGTCCTTCTTCTCAGGTAGATTGGGGTTGCACTCCTCACCTGGGGGTCACAGGCCCTGTCTCTCCTGTCTCTTATCCTTGGCTACCACCTCAATTTTCTGCTCAGAGCAACCACTTTTGCTGCTCCCTGGCAAGAGCCTCTTGCATCATAATTTTGAGAGACAAAAAGGAGACTTACAGACAGCTGTAAGGTAAAGTTGTGAAAACAACAGCAGTTCTTGCCTGAGTTTTTGGGCAGTAAACATAAAATAACATTTTTGTATCTTAAAATCCAGTCAATGCAGACAGCAGCATTTTTATGACTTAAAGCTAGTAAGTGACATTTAGAAAGCAAAATTGTCGCACTTAGGAGTTTTGGCCCAAGAAAATTCTAACGTGCCCAACTGTTTTAGGAAATGAATTAAAACCAATTGCATTAGAACATAAAAACCTTAGAACATAAAAGCTTGCATGCCTGAGGTAGACATCTGTCAAGACATTCAGGTATATGGGTTTTTTACCATCTTTTACAAAACGAACAAGGAAAGGTGACTTGTTTAATCTCTCAGGCTGTTAGATGTCAGTAATCTAGAACACTAAGTACCCCCAAGAATGCTTATTTAAATTTTATGATCTCTGTAAATATGATCAGGCTTCTTGTGTCAAGTGGCTAAACTAACAAGGAGAAGTAGTCCTAGATGGCAAAAGTTAAAATCTCTTTCAGCTACAACTCTCCCTGCACTTAAAAAGGATGTGAAGTACAGTATTTTGCATGGCAGTAGCTAACAGAATAAAAACTAATCCCTCCTGTACATTCTGAGTTACTGTGTTGCAAAGTATTCTCATGCATGTGTATGAAATCAAATTGTAAATGAAAAATTTTAACAATGAATAATAAACTCATTTCTTACTGACAAACATTCATTTCAGGGTCAGTTCACACTGGGTAAAATAAATATTAAGAACAGCTGCTGACATTATCTGACTAGCTCAAATCTCATGATCTGTAACACTGAATAAGAAATTTATAAGGTCAGATTTTATTTGATTAATCTAAGTCTTTTGGAGAAGGATTGGAAGGGCAGAAGAAAACAATAATAATTAAAAATATTTAAACCCCACAAAAAGCAAGAAAGGTCGCAGAACTTGCCTCTATTTTTCATCTTCAGAACAGAAAAAATAGAAGCTCATCTTTTTTAAGTAACCATTTCATTGAGGGTGGCTGGGCATTGGCCTACTTCTGGAAAGTGGTGACTGAAGCTTTTGTATCACTTGAGTTCTGTTGCTTTATTTATTAAAACATCTTTATCTTTAACTACAATTTTTTTCTCATGTTTGCTCTTCCAGTTCTCTTTCCCCTCCTGCTGGGGTGAAGCAGGACAGAGTGGTGGGAAGGCAATGAGCAAGGGACCGTTTGATGCTTCATTGCTGTGTGGTCAACTGGCAACCAAGGCCCTGCCACAAGTTATGCTCCTGATTCCTTTCCAGTTCATCCCTGCTACAAGTGAAGTGTAATACCATCAGGAGTCTGTACTGCATTTCTGGGATTCAAAGGAAAATGTGTGTACCTTTTTGTAGAGATAAAAAAATCCTATTGCTCTTCTTTTCCGTAATGTGAACCCACACTAGCTGCCCCAAGCCTTAAGAGGAGACTAAGGTTTTGCTTCCAGTAAATAAAATCCTTCTAGCATAGTATAGAATAAAATAAAGATTATCCTTGAGGTTTAAATGTCAAAAGGAGACCTTGAGAGTACTGGTTGCACATCCCAATTCTCGCACAAATTTTAACTTACAGCATTAAGTGTCACTCTGAGCAAGGTTCTAACTAAAACTCTTTCCCTGGGTTCAGCATGTGTAAGAAGTGATACCCCTTATTTCGCTTGTGATTTCTCAAATAAATCTTTGCAGAGTCTAAGCTTTCTTGTCTGTCTCATGTCATAATATTTTAGCCACTACTATAACATCTTTAAGTTACAGGAAGCTATTTCAGATGATTGCAGATACCTTGTCTATATACGAGGAGGAAAATTTTAGTCAATAAAGCTCATTTGAATTCAGCCAGAACAGCAAATTTCATTGATGCCTTTAGTTTTAGATTTTATGTTTTCCAGATTCCATGCTGTTTTGGGTGTAGTTTTAAGCTTCATATTGAGTGCTAGTAGGTACTAGGTAGACAAAACAAATCCTTTCCCACTGAAAACCAAGGACAACTTTCTGGGTCAAAAGCATAAACAACAATGGACTGAAGAGAAAAACAAGAAGGATAAGACTTCACAACCTGGAGTTGTAATTGGACAATTAAACCCCAATATGAAAATGGACCCAAACTTCCAGAGGGTGTGGCCTCGTGATCGGGGGGGCTGGGCACTATTCAGGGTCCACCTGGTCTGGTTTGGGCATCCCAGGGGTATCCTGGGGCTTTTCAATAAATATTTGCTTTATTCTCTAGCTCTGTCCAGTCTCTGTTTCAGGTCAGCCTTCACAAGGCATTATCATGATGAAAAAAAATCAGGTAATTGTACAAAGAAGATTTTACTGCTGATGGGGACTTCAATAATAGGTAGGAACCAGTTGATTCTGATTTCTCAGTGCTGGAGGATCTGGAAGCCAGAAGTAGCTCATTGTTATCTTGAAGAGTAACAGATTTAAAAATCCAATAGTTTTCTCAAAAAAGTAAACCTGTATTGAAATTATTTGCACTGCAGGTATTTCTTGTGCAATGTTTAGACCCAAAGCAGAATTTGCAGTCGTGGTCTCTCCCTGACAGTGCAACAATGTATTCATTTCAGAAACTGCCATAAAAAATGGAGCAAAAGAGGAAAAGTTCACCAGCACTGTATTAAATGGCAGGAGTCTGATAAGAATGCCTGCATGGATAAATTGTGTCTAACACTGCATCCAGAACCTGAAAAGTCTATTTGCCCAAGTCAATTGTGGAAGCATAGTCCACAATTTTAAAGCTAAAGTTAATACTGTTTAGTGAATGAATGATGAAGGAAAGACATATTTGAATAATATATACTTTTTTTCATTATAAACTGCAGCTTACTTTACTTTCATACATTCAAAACTTACTGATTCAAAATAATGCTGCTTCAAAATAGATGTAATGGCCCATGAGCACATAAAAATAAAGTATTCCTTTATAACTTATTTGGACACTCTCAAAAAAAAAATCCATGCTCTGTGGGTAGTCTATAAGTTTAGGAGGCCTCTGTCAATATTTACATTGACTTCTGTGCATTTCAAGGCAGCTCATTGCATTAGCAAAGGGAGCTTAGACCTTTTTTGTGCCATATCATATAAAAAACTATTATCTTTCCTTTAATATATTCAAATTCACAAGAGAAAAATGGAAATTTCGAACTTTGTTGGACAGGCAAGAGAGAAAAATGAACATACTCTTGCCCTGACAATTAGTAACTTGAAATTTATAAGATGTGTTTTATTAAAAAAAACTTCAAACCATCTCTTAACATTTTTTATATGAGGTTTTTTGGTTACTCAGAGACATGACATGTTGATAGAGTTCAGATAAAAGAAATTCAAAGGTACAAACATCTTCAAAGAGTAAAACATTTTTTTTACCAAAGCAGCCTTCAGATCCTGCCATGAGAGAATGTGCAGAAAATGCAAGCAACATGGTGGTTTGTAGTTTATATGAACCAGCAATTTGGTACTCAGAATTAAATCATAACAAAATTATACTTCTATTTGAAGTTAGGACAATATGGGTGTTCCTTGTTCTTCTGTTTTTTTGTTTCTATGTTTTTTTATTTGTTTAGGGTTTGTAATTGAAGGAAAAAAAGGAAAGGAAAAAGGAAAACAAAACAAAAAAGGCCTGTTTTTTCTTTATTTTGTTTAGGGTTTTTTTCCCCCCTTCAAAATTCCTGGTAATACAGGTCAAATTTTAGAGAAATGTTGTTCAAATTCATTGTATGGTTACTATTGAGTGATATTTGTCTTAAAGTTCTCTTTTAGTTCCCTCACAAACTTTACTGATTTGATTCAAAAGGAGAGAAAAAGAGAGATTTTTCAGTTTCAAATTATGTATAGCTATACTGGGTTGTGAAGCATTTAAACTATTCTAGTTTGCTTTTAAGTATTTAAGTTGTTGTAGCTTGCACAGTCTCCAAGCTCATGATTTTAGCATTTTAAATTAATGTAGTCTGATCCAAATATCCTTCAATTTTTACAAACCATGAAAAATGACCTGTAAAGCTTTTTTTTTTAACCAGAACAAAAATGTGATGTGTTTTCTTGCATCTAAATTAGAAAATTGTTTTCTGGCTTATCTGTGTGCTGTATTCATCAGCCTAAAGTCCTGTGTTATTTGCTTGTACCAAGAAGCACCTCTGAGGGTTCACGCAGCTCTAAGGACTGAATGCCTTGACTGAGACCTTGCAATCCGAAGCATCTTATTTCCGAGGGGAATGTTGGTTATAGCCATCTGCATACCATGCACCTGAGGGCAGGCAGGAATGTAAGCAAGCCTCAGAATGAGCCACAAAGAGACATTCAAAAGAATACTTAAGAACTCATAATAACAACTTGCTACTTACATTTTAAATTTTTCTAATACAGACTCATATTTTTGCTGCAAGCCTCTGTATTTACATGCATGTGTTGCAGCCAAAAAGCTATGGGCAAATTAATTTACAATTTATCCCTAGGAGCATCTTCTCAGCTATTTGAAGTGTTTCTTATCCATTATAACTGGAATATTCCTTGCCATTATTGCAGTGATAATAAAACTTGTAATGCATTTCATATCTCGTGTCTATGGTTCAACCTGTATTTAACCCTCAGTGTTCTTTGGCTGTGTATGAAGGAAGAGCAGTGAAAACATGCTTCTATTTATCACTGTGTGCTAACCTTAAAGCACAACATTTAGCAGTGTTCCAATAAGCTGCAATCACAAATGGTGATATTACCAAAACAGATTTTCAGTGTACTTTTCCCAGCTCTGTGTAATAGAGATGAGAATGCCTATGTGCCAGACCAAACACTGAGGCCAGAAGGGAGCATCAGGTTGTGTTTTTATAATAGACTTTGTGTCTATCTGGTTTAGAGCATACACTCTGTGTCCTGGATTGATACAGGCATGCACAAAAAGTGATTGAAAGGTATCTTTATCACTTCTCCTAATCTCTGTAACCCTGGCAGTTCTGCTTAAATTTACAGTAGAAAACAGCAACTAAATCAATAAAACAGAATGAAATGCATTATAAGTGTCTTTCTGTGACAGTGGATGTGATTGTGCTTGGCACTGGAATATTGATCTTTTAAATAAAGTTAATTATTATCACAGAATTAATTCAGAAGAATACAGGACAAACAAATGCAATCTGTAATGTGATTTTAACACATGCTGCAATTAAAACTGTAGCCCTTTACTTGACCACAATCTGTGTAAGCTCCAAAGTTGGGGACCTCTCCTATTTTATTTGAATAGCCACTTATCCTACTTGAGTTGTTCTCAAATTAATAGGAATGCAAAGGCCAAGTTTTGATTTCAATGATAACCAGCAACCCATCATAACCTTTTGGGCTCCTTTCCTTATTTTTTTAAAAATCATACTTTAGTGGGCGTTGCCCGGTACTATTTCTCTGGTCTTTCATACTACCATGTAGCTGTCTTATTTATTAAAGGAGTAGAAAGAGCATGTTATAGAATGATGCCAAAAAAAAAGATTAAATTCCCTCAAAAATTCCAAGAAAAATCTATAAAAATGAATACAGAGAACTGGCTTCCAGTTAAAACTGACTCTCATGTATACACACAGTATATAACAGACCATAAAGAGGACAACACTCAGTGTTGCACTTGGTGTGACTTTTATGGGAATGGTACCACAGGTAACACAGGCAAAAATGCAGAAAGAATGATACTGAACATAATAGTCACTGTAGTCTTTTAAGAAATGAAACACTTAAATAAAAAGTCAGTATTCCAGAGATCTCAGGCAACAAACAATGCATACAATGTATATTCTTGTAAATATATCATTGATATTGAATTCACTTTACAGCACTATCTTGTTTACCTTTTCCCAACAAAATTTAGGAAAGCTGCAGCTCAGTATTTGGATGAGTTGTAAATAAACAATTTTCTATCTATGTTATTACTCTTTTTAGATGACAGCAAGCAGCTCTTTCTTCCAGCATAAGATTATTCTAATTCTAACATCAAAATTAATCAAACTCTCTTGGTTAATCAAAATTATATATTATCATCCTGATTGCAATCATCTATCAAAGATCATTTCCTCCTGCAGTTTATACAGTACATAATCAGTGTAGAAGAATAACAAGCCAAGTCTAAAGTGAAAACACTAGTTGTGTGGTAAATAAAACTATAAAGCAGACAGCAAGAATCTGGTACTTCCTAGACTGCCCACGTATATGTATACACATATATATAGATACATATCATGCCTTTCACAAATTCATGTGAGATCATTCCAGAGCTTTATTACACATGCCAATTAGTTTGATTTTTTTGGGGGAGACTTTTTTGGGTTTTGCTTGTTTTTCCTTTTTTGTTTTTTATCAGTATTCTCATGTAAAGATGGAAACTCCATGGTTAAGCAAGTTTAAGTCAGAAATAATGGATACAAATTTGCTGAAGACTTTCAGAGAAACTTAATGCTTCTTAGTTGCTGCTTAGCTACTGATGTCAATCTTGTCCTTGTCTCACTCCATGTCAGAATGTATCCTTCAGGTTTATTATCAATTAGGAAATAAACTTGATTGTCTCAACCAGCCAGAGACATCAGTATTGAGAAATGGTGCTTTTATTTCAGATTCACTCAAAACAGGAACACACTAGGTGTACTAGTTTGAAACAAAACCAGCGAGAGACTCCAAGTCAGAAATACAATTTAATAGTAACACAATAAAATAAATGCAATAGAAAAAAAAAAAAGACCCTTGACAGAGTCAGAATACAACCTGATACCCTGTTTATTAGGGTGATGGTAGCAGCCCAGATGAAGCAGCAATCTCGTAGAAAGCTCAGGTACCTCTTGTCCTCTAGGAATCCAGTTGGTGAGGTCTTAGGCTGTCCCAAACTGCAGATTATATCCAGGTGGGAATGCTTGGCTCATCCCCCCTGGGCAGAGCATCTCACAATGGGCTGATGTCATTCTATGAGTCAGACAATGGGTCCTTGATTGCCCATTAAGCAGAGATGGCTCCCGAGGGGAGTTACCTGTGAGTCATTGGCCAGGGCACTGATGGGCCATTAACAGCAGATTGTCCAGAGGGAGGGGGCAGGGAAAACACTGCCCCACCTGGTTCCAACAACCCGTGAAGATGGTGATAGAATACATACTTTGGGCACATCTTACATTGCAGCCTAGGACACTAGGATACAGAAGGACAATAGGTCATTAAATAGTGATACCCTGAGTTTTTGGTTGCTTTTCCGTAGAGCCCAGAGCTTTAACTCACAAAGTTAGAATGCAACACATTTTCTTTTCACAACATTTTGACTGAAATTGCCTCAGTTTCAACAGTGTATTACAGAAATACAGCAAGTCACTGTAGAATTGTCTAAACATTTAGAATTAGCTGGTGAATGTTATCAGCATACTACTATAAAATACCTTGTGCTACTCCTTAAAGATTGATGACTAACTTTACGTGGACTGCAGCCAAGGACAAAAAAAAAAATCCACACAAATCTTTGTCTAAGTTTCTTTAGTTGTTGTTCTAATTTTACCCTCCAAGAGGCAGAAATGGATAACTCTGTTGTATGCTAATGCTTAGGTCATACATCTCTGGAGCACCTCACTGGTTAACTTGTAAGTTGCCAGCTGAGTACAGGTAGCACTAAAGATCAGTCAAGGTTAAATCAGAAACAATCATCTATCTTATAAATCATGAGTAAGCTGGGAAGGGAAAAAAGAAAGGTCACAAGAAATATCCCTTTGTTATAAAAGACAGAATGTACTTGAAGAAAACAGGTTTTGAAGGATCATTTCAAAAGTATGAAAAGCCCACAAGGGTTACCTTGGCTATACATGCCTGATGTTGGAAGGGCGTTATGGAAGTCATTAAATCCAGAGTGGGGATGGTGTGTGCTCAGCTGTAGACTTCTCCAGTTGCCACGTATATAACTTCAGGACATAAATCCCTTTTATCTGACATAACATAACTGGAACGTATCACAAGTGTATAATCATGACTCTTTGTTGATGTTTTTTCAGAAGTTTCTTTTCCCCGCTCTTCAGATTGCATAATGAAGCAGACTAATAGACTCATTCTCCAATTCAAAGAGAAGTGATTTGTGTAACAAGTACATGAAGTGCTATCTCAGTCTACACTGAAATTAACAAAAACCACAAAGATGCCTACGCATAATTAAGTATTCAAAGGCTAAACATGCTAATTTATTTGATCTTTGTTAAAATTGCTGGGTGGTAATTGATCAATTTTGGTTTTCAAAGGAATTAGTAGGCTTGAATATATGAAGTAAGCTTTGCAGTTCATGGAATTTTTGGAGATTTGTTTTTTGGAAACAGGAAATAATGAATGAAGATTTAGACAATATCATTATGTTGAGAACAATTTGAAAATAATTTAAACACTTATTGCCCAGAAGGATTAACAAATTCAGACTAAAGAGGTTTTAGGTAAAGAGAAACCAAGTAGATAAATCTTTACTTTCGAAAAAAATCAACAGAAATATTTGGATCTGATGACTTAAAAGACACGTTCTTGGAAAAAAGGACAAGAATTATTTTAGAAGGGATTCCTGATGAAATAATCAATATTATGAGCAGTGAACAAGAAGCAGCTTGTGGTTTTGAGACACCTATTTTAAAGTTCACAGGAAGAATAAGATTAAATTTCCTCTCCTCATTATATCAGAAATCAAACTTGTAGTGGCAGATACAATAGAAATAGATACAAAATGAAATGAAAATTCCCTAGTTAGGATTTCGGATAAGGTTTGATTAAAAAGAAAATATATTACTCATTACATATTATTATAGATATATATAATTTTGTGGAACAGATTCTCACAGTCATTTCCCTGGAGCTACATCTGCCAAATCTGTATTGGTCTTGGACAATCTAATCTTGTAAATAAATTATATGAACTAAGAGACTTGATAAATTAGTTTCAAGAAGTAAAAAAAAAAAAAATTAAAAATGACAAAACCAAGAGCAAAAGCAAAAATGAAATAAAAGTGACAAATATTTTTTAAAGTTTTAGGTTTTGGTGGACTATTTTAACTTGCCATCTGGAGATATAATGATATAAAAAGGCTTACATCATATAGAGAAATGCGCTTTAAACAATTCTTGCCCGTGGAAATACTTTTCTTTCTTTGCAGCACTTGTTGCTATGCCAGAAAACATTTTCAAGGCACAGCATACAACTAGTGACTTGCAGACGAGTGGGTCAAACCCAAAGGTCATGTCAGTTTAATTTCATGGTAGGAGATGAGAAATTGCTGATGGGTCAGGGAAAACGGGATCTGAGTACTCATATCCATCTGTTCCTTGGGGTATATATAGAGGCTTTTTAATCCCATCTGTTTGTGGTAGCCAGAGCACAGGTTGTATGATCAGCACTTAGCAACTGGCTTCTCTTGACACAAGTGTAATTCAAGTTTGGTGTTTTTATTTCATACTTTTGTAACATCAGCAGAATGAATCCAAGCTTTAAAGATATTCTTGACTTTTACTATCCTTATTTAAAATATAGCTGAGCCTAGAAAATATTTTCAAATGCATGCAGACTATAAGGTTGCAAGCAGAATCTGAATGTGTTACCCAGTGCCTCAGCCCAGTCCAATGCCTAGTCTGTGATCCAATGATATGCTATAGAATTTTTTAGATTTCATTGAGAAAACCTGTAACTTGTGCTGATTTGTAAGTTTATAGGATTGGTCAAATTCAAAAAACTGAATTGGCTGAAATCGATCCAGATAATGGTGCTCTGATACAACATTCAACATTGCCGAGTAGAAAATCATCAGTGAGCTTGATCACTAATGAGAATCATAGGGATCAGGAAATAGGGTATGAGTTTTGTAGGAGATAGGTAAATGGAACAGGGAGAAAGAGAACTCCATGGCTATTTCCTATTAATTCCTGGCATTTTCCTAAACCCTCAATTTTTATTTCTTTCTCCATGAGTATTACTGTATTTTATTTCTAGATATAATTTTTATCTGGAGGTTTTTTATCCTCTTAGAAAGCCAAGCATTTCTTAAAGCAGCCTATAATGTGCATATTTTATATCCATGAAACATGTTGAAATCAAGGGTAGAAGTCATTGTCAGTCTGAACTTTTCAAATTTATGAATAGTTAAGAATTTCATTTCAAATGGAAGCACTTAATGGTGAAGTGTAATTTTTTTATACTCTAAAAATTTGTAAAATCATGCTGTTTATATTTGGGTATATTTAGCTGAATGAATGCAAACAGCTTGGTCTCAGTGAACTGCTTAAGACTCATAGTGAATTAATGACAGATGAGAAAAAAGAACACAGGTGCCTCAGGCATCCAATTGTTTCCCTGTGTTAAATAAAAGCATCTTTCTGCTTGACACAGTGATGAATTTCAAATTTAAAAAGTCCTGTTGTTAGCTTACCATGAGACACCTAGTGGATACAAAATGAGCAGCTTACTTCTCTTATTCTAAACTGATCTTGGAGGAAGAAATCAAGCCAGATTAAACAAGTTGTGTGTTCTCATTTACATAACTGTAACCCATAACAAAACTGTGCCACAGTAAACAAGATGTCTTAAGATAGCTAAAATATGATTATGTATATGGCACTGAAAATAAAAAAAATATTAATTATAGAAGTCTATAACTTCCTTGCAGACACTACTCATGGGTGTAAAGTGGGAAAATATTACATCACAGAAATAGAAAAATATAATGGGGAGAGCATGCTTTATGAGACTAATTTCCCAGGATATGCTAATAGGTATAAGAGTGAGGTGGCAGAATTCTATTCAATCCTCAGAAAAGAAGATACAAAAATTTGCTAAAAGGGAGTTCCTTCCTTGCCAATTCTAAACTTGGACAGTGTCTATTAAAACGACAAAATTAAATACACTCCCGGCTTTGTAATTAAGCACGAAACTAAAATATATTCTAGAAGTTTTTGATCCCTTATTTTATGAGATTCTAGAACAAGATGACAGCAATGTTAGCAGGTTTGGCTACACGCCCACAATAAGAATTTCAGGGTCACAAGAGGAACAGTAATGCCCACTACCATGGGCATCTGGGCTCACAGTAGCACCCACTTGCCATTCCACACCATGTGGCCCTCACAAAATAGGAATCCATATTACTGTTTCTTACCTGAATCCTTTGCAGTTTCCTTGTCAAAACTTTTTCCATTTATCAGTCTTTGAACTTTTGTCCTAGGTTTCAATGTAAGATGTGCCCAAAGTGTGTATTCTATCACCATCTTCATGGGTTGTTGGAACCAGGTGGGGCAGTGTTTTCCCTGCCCCCTCCCTCTGGACAATCTGCTGTTAATGGCCCATCAATGCCCTGGCCATGACTCACAGGTAACTCCCCTCGGGAGCCATCTCTGCTTAATGGGCAATCAAGGACCCATTGTATAGCTCATAGAATGACATCAGCCCATTGTGAGATGCTCTGCCCAGGGGGGAGGAGCCAAGCATTCCCACCTGGATATAATCTGCAGTTTGGGACAGCACAGGCACCAACTGGATTCCCAGAGGACAGGAGCTGCCAGATCTTTCTACAGGATCCCTGTTTCAACAAGATTGCTTTATTCGGACTGCTACCACTACCCTAACGAACAGGGTATCAGGTTGTATTCTGACTCTGCCTAGGGTCTTTTTGTTTGTTCCTTTTACTATTATATTTATTTTATAGTTTTCCTATTAAATTGTACCTCTGACTTAGCTCTCACTGGTTTTGCTTTCATAACCGGTTCAACTTTCCAGACCACCACTCTCATATCCTGTGCTCTTCTCCCACAGGTAATTTCCACTGAAATTTCCACGTATGAGCAGGCACGATGAGTTAATCCATTATTGCCAGAATGTCCCTCATTGCTGAACAAGTGCTTAGCTACCAAAATCATGACAGAAAAGGATGGGACATTCTCCACCATTATATGTTCTTTTCACTATCACACAGGCTGTGCTTATACCACCACACAGCCTTTCTTTCTCGTTATGTTGCGTCCCATGAGCAGAGAGGGAGCAGCAGAAACTCTCCTGAGCAGGCTGGGCTTAAAAAATCCAGCAGATCCAGTTTATACTGAGCTTTATTGCTGCCTGTCTTGTTTTCCCTTAAACTGCTTTAATATCCTTTGGCATTTGTCACAACAATGGACTACTTTGTGGTAACGTGGACACTGAGGCTTCATGCAGACAACAAAGAAGCATTTTGCAATAAGTCAGATTGTATGAACAATGGTTCAGGAGCATTATTCTGCTGGTTGCTTGTGAACACAGAAAGAAGAGATGAAGAAGACAAGTCAAGGTACGTCACCATCTTTCAATACCAGAGAGATGGACAGATGTTGCTGAGTCACATTTACCAATCTTTTACCTAGTCCAGTAGTATGTATTTCATATTTCTATCAGGAAGTTAACAGAATCATGACCACAGGAATTTTTCTTAGTGTTCAGTCTTATATTTCTTTGCTTAATGTCATTCCACATCTTTATATAATGAATTTAGTAAGCTATAAGGAGAGAGAGAGAGAGCACTTGCTGGCCAAGCAGGTTTCTGCAAAACTCTTTCAGCTCCATCAGAGAAGTTGCACCATTGTTCTTGGCCCTGGTGACATATGCAGTAATTGGGGAATATTTCACTTGCTCTGACAAGATGATTCCAATACTATGTGTGTAATATGAAGGTGATTAGAGCAGAAAAAAGTTGGCTATTGACAGGACAAGGCATTTTTTTTCCTGTGTGATATCTTCTGCAATTGTTATAAGATTTGTTAATAATGAACTAAGGAATTCCTATAGGCATTAAATTGTCCCTCAAAAACTGCATTTGGTTCAATTTTATTATCAGTAGTACCAATGGCAATATACCTGGAGATCTCAAATATCCAAAAAGTGCTTTGAATCCCTTCACATCCCTTCCCTTCCCTCTCTACTATGTTTTCCCTCTGATTCTCCTGTAACTTTCTACCTGTTTATTATCTGACCATCAATTCTTTCTACAGGGTACCTGATTCAGGTTTAGACCATCTTTTGGGAGGAAGAACTTTTTTTTTTTTATGCAGTGCTGAATTTTCAGCTGAGAGTGACACATCAAATCATCTTAAGCAAGTAAAAAAACCACCAAAAAACAACAAAAAACTATTTTAGTACTTCACAGGATTGTTTTCACCTACATGCCTTATTTTGCACTTATGACTCTGGATTTCATTTGCCATTTCATTGCTAAGTCAGTCAGTACAAGACTAACTCATGAAAGTTTTAGTTTTGGTTGTTCTGAATCATTTTTCATCATCAAACATTGTCAGTTCTCTGGTATTCCTTTCTACTGAACAATATAGCACAGATCCAAATAGCATTCCACGAGTAACTAAACAAAGTTCAATTTGAGTCAATCACAAACTGCCCCTTCTCTTGGTGTTCTGCAGTGCAGATATTCAAAACTGCCTGCATCTTCACCAGAAATTGTTAATAGCACAATTAATGCCAGACACAAATTCAATTTTAGTAAGAAAAGGTTCAAAAGTTTTTTAATGGCTATGGATGCATTCATATTAGATGAGAATAATATCTGTATTACCTATAACATTTACACTTGTGTTTATATTATTTCTCATGCAAAGCAAATAGTGAATTAAAATTGTTTTCCTTGGTGTGAATTGGTACTTCTACATTTTAAACAAGTATTTCTTAGTACTTTTCAGCACTAGTATACCGTATCATCCTCTGGAGAATTTTTTTATTATGTCATAGAATTTAAGTACTGTAGAATAGACTTGAATTTGTCTTCTGAAATCTGGAATACCACAAAAATAAAAGTCCATATGGGAATAGTGTCTGTTATAAATAAGAGAAGAAAGAGCCATAACTATGCAGTGTAGATTTATTTACACTATTAACAAAATCTGAATTACTTAAAAAGCAAAGAACAAACAAAAAAGGGACAGACAAAGCTGTGTTTGAAAGTGTGTTGAAAGTGTTGTAAGTGTGTGTTTTAAAAGGAACAGAAAGTCATAAAACTAGGCATCAAATCACACTTTTGCTTTATTTTAATAATGAAAAATGTACAAATATTGTAATGAGATTTTTTAAAATTAAAAAGAACAGCAAAAAACAACCAAATCAAACCAAGCCAAGCCAAACTAAACCAGAACAACAACCAAAACAAGCTCCCATACTCAGAAAATGCTGATTCAGTATGTTTGTTTCACCCCTGATGCAGTTTTATGAGTACTTACTTTCTGCTCCCCCTGTTCCTTAAAGACCTGACTCCAGAAAGGTTATTGCAAAATTTCATTATTGATCATTAAAACATACTTTAATCCTTATAAGGAAGATGCTAGAACAGGTAAAGCACTGCTATTTTTTATGATCTGGCATGTAGTTCCTCTTTTTTTACAGAAGAACATTATAGCAACTTTGCTTGAAAATGCACAGGGCTGCAATGTTTTCCTATTCAGTAAAACAAGTAACTTCAACCCCATTAAAGCTGATCCTTGCTTCAGATCCTCTGCTGATCGTATTTTGGCAGCACCCCTTGAAATACCTGACAATCTGTCGGACATTACCACTTCAGAAACACTAAATTTCTTTTAGATGAGGCGCAGCGTTAGTCGTGTATTGCCTTTGTTACAGCAGATGTAGAACCCAGCAGCCAAGTGATCAACACACACCCAGGCTTTGCCCTGCTGCAAATACTTCAGTTATCAAACATATGGTCTGATGTTGTGAGTCTTGCTTAAATGTTGTAACTGAAATCAGCTGTACAAGAGCACTGAAACCAGGGAGGACTCAACTCACTTTTGGACAGCAGGATTTCACACAGCCACCTCCAAAATGCTTTCTGTGCAGCTGACACAGACATTACTATCAAGTTGCAAATGCTGACAGATAGATGTTATTTTACATAGTGCTCATAATCCCCCTCAAATATTTTAAATAACAGAGAAGCATATACAAGGGAAAAAAACATAATGAAGGCTATAATGTGCCAATGGAAATGCTGCAGTTCCAAGGAAACTGCACATAAAGAGTCTCAAAACATTTTCAAAAAATTTTAACTTTCAGAAACCCTGTGAGAAAGTTACATGGTATATTGCAGACACCTTTTCTGCTGTTGAAGAAAGACTCCTTCACTCAAAAGTCCTTGTCTCAGTGTATTAAGGATCCTGAATACACAGCAGTGAATGGAGAGGGACGTAAGAAGAAATGACAAGTGATTTCAAATCCCTTTCAGTTTTGGAAAAAGCTGCCATTTTGAAGTAGTAAAGGGGACATTTGATAACAATAAATAATTCTCCAGAAGCAATCTGGGAGCTGAACAGAAACATTCTCTCCTTTATTAAGAATAGTTTCTAGGGAACACAATCTAGTTTAATGATAGTTTTCTCTACATAATTGCTAGCACTACACATTGCTGGCCAATTTCTCTAAGATCCTTTGAACAAAGTACAGAAGATTAATTTTGTCTCAGCTTAATTTGTCAGGAAGCTACCTTATTTTTCAGTTCTAATCTCTGGAATTAATAATGCATTACCCACTTTAGATCACTCTTTCCAGATGTTTTTCCAAGCACAGCCAAGTTAGGTATGCCTGAACACATCTTCTTTAAAGAAATTGCGTGTGTAACCTTAAGGCAATGTAATCCTGAGAGGAAGATTAACCTTTAGTTGCATTTACATTATCTTTGGAGCATGACTAACCTTTTATTTGGAAGTATTAAACAGGAGGAATTGGACTATTTACAGATGGACCAAACCTGCTGGTTGAAAGCCTAATTCTGCTCTTGCTGGAATTAGTAGGACTTTTGTTAAAGGCATGACTAAAAGATCAGTTATCCCTCTTGTGCTTAACTTTGATTTTCAGAGACTCTTGAGGAAGCACAATTTCAATAATTGTCAAAAAGAGTAAAGAGACTCACAGTTTTTGAAAACAGGGGCTCATTCACTGAGGTAATTTTTTCCCCCTATCTGCACATTATATTATAACCAGGAAATATATTATAATACTTATATTAATTCTATTATATTGATGAAATAATTCCTAATATTATAATATAAAATTATGTTATTATAACAATGTAAGTTATGAAATATTCTATATACACATATATATAATATTATATCATGCTAGGATATACTAGTGAGAATACTTTAGATACTTTAGCTGCATCGGGATGTACTTGCAACAGCAACACAAAGCCACCAGACACCTCTTTTCTCTCTTATTCCCATTTTTTAAATTCAAATTTATCAACCCAAGGAAATTAAAAAAAAAAAAAAAAGGACATTTTTGACTCCAAGATTTACAGCACTATCAGTTAAAAACAGAAGAGAGACTTGTAAAGCCAAAAGCTGCAATAAATACAATCGTATTTGGTTACACTTAAGAAATTATAACATTCCTCATTACATCAAATTAGATGCTCTTTACCTTGCTGCAGCTAATGGGGATTTATGGCAGAGGACAGAAGCAAGGTAGGCAGTAAATTTTCCACTGGTTTCTATCCATGCTGTTCTTTCCCCAAGAAAGATTTGGTGTTTTCTGAGAGATTTTTCTGGTGTGTGGGTTGGGTGCTGGTAGTCTCTTCTTGAAACAGAATCTAAAATGAATCCATTTCATTTCTTTCTGTGAAAAATGCCAACAGTGGTTATAAAAGATCAGCCAGTGTCAGGTCTTTATATGGGGGAGTCCTGCATAGTTAAGACAGAAGTTTCCCCTTTGCATATGAAGAAATAATTTCTTTTTCCTTACATAGGCAAAAATCTGCAAACATTCTTTATGCTGGTGATTCCAAAAAGAAATAAACTTAATTTTTAACTTCCAAATACTGGCTAGAAAGGAACCTGTCTTCTCTAGTAATTGAATAGAAAGCAGAATATCAAGCAGAAATTGGTAATAAGGAAAGGAAAGGGATATCCTGTAATCAACTTAGGCTACATTTTTATATGATATAATAAAAAAATATAGAAATTAAGACAAGGACAGGAAAGACAAGGACAGGTCCTGGAAGATCATACATGAAAATCTTTCAGAGGGACCCAAAGGAGTTTAACATAACTTTATACACATAAATAATTCAAAATTCTAGTCACTTCATGTTTCTGATGTTTTAACTACACTTAGCCATTTCTCAGGCTTGTCATAGTGTCTTAAGCTAAAACTTGGTCCAGTCAATGAATGAGTTGGGCACAGATTAGCCCTGAAACTGTTCTGGTCTAAGTGCTTTTTGGCCACAAGTATAGGATATCATCTCTTCAGAGACAAATACTGTCAGGGTGGAATTTGTAATGTAATTTAGAATACTCTATTTAAATAATATCTGGGTATGTTCTATGGTTTATCCTTACCCCATGTCTCTGAAGCACCATGAAATACTTCAGCTGCATCCCCTCCAGGGAACAGTGAAATCTACTGTGCATAGCTGTACAAGAGATATCAAGATGATCCTTGCTATTCTTCCAAATTACGTGTTCATGGGCTCTAAACACTGAATGCAAAATCTATCCCCTCTGAGAAGTGTTGGTGAACCCAGCTTGTATATACTTTTTAGTGCCAGGTTATGTGTCATGTCCCCCTGTCCTTGCTGCTAGAGATATTGTGACTGGACTAAGGGAGGAAAAATGCTTATTTTCTACCCAGTACGACATTTTTTTAAGGTGAGCATATATGGGTTAACTCAGCATAAAATGAAAGGTTTAAGTTCTTCTGAAGTATTCAGCCGTGAACCAACCCACAATAATTTGCTGTGGCAATGTGATGGATATAAAATTTCCCTTCTGTAGAGGACACCAATATCTGTTCAAGAGAAAACAGGCAAACGATTTTGCTGAAACCCTACAGAGTTCTTTCGCAGTAAAAGAAACACACCAGATACATTTTAATATAACTTCCACCAGTGCAACAGACATCTATTGATTTGGAAAGCTTATTGAGATGTAAAGAAGGACCATGCTGCTAATAAGGAATAGTTTACAGTGTCATTAGCACATCAATGTTTTAAATCATCAGGGATTTAATTTTATTGTCTGTTCCAAGGACTGGAAGTGGAATTAAAGGCAGGTGTTGTGCTGGATCCTTTTTCTTTCCCTCCCTTCCTTTTGCAGAAGATTTGCAATTAGCAGAGGTGATATGTCTGTGTTATGAAGCACATAATGTTCGCATGCTTTCCTGTCTTGTTGATTTAGAGGAATCTGTTATCTCAGACAGAGGATTTGACGATAGCAGATTTAGTGCTACACAGATCATCTAGCTCAAGTCTTCATCTTTTCATTGCTATATTTTAGTAACTTATTGCTATCTTTTGTCTTCTTGTAAATTCTGCTAACAGCTATGTTTGAAATACTTACCTTGTTCTCAAGTGTGTTGTACCAACATAAACGTAAAGGTATGGAATATGTTCTGAATAAGCATCAATGTAACTACAGCACACATTCTGGCTCTATGTACTAAAACATTAATATTATGTTTGTTTTCGTGATAAAAACAAGACATGTTTTCATGTTTGTTTTCATGTTTCTTTGCTGTGAGAGTGGTGAGGCACAGGAACAGGCTGCCCAGAGAAGCTGTGGATGCCCCATCCCAGGCAGTGTCCAAGATCAGGCTTAGATAGGGCTTTCAGCAACCTGGTCTAATGAAAGTGTTCCTCTCAAGGAAGGGGTTGGAACTGAATGATATTTAAGATTCCCTCCAACACAAATAATTCTGTGACAGATTGTTATTTTTTAATAAGAGCTGGGAGTTTTCAGCCTTTGAGGAAGACAGTTATTGCTTTAAGGGGTTGAGTCTTTACATAACCTTGTGTACCTGAAAGCTTTAAATATAACTTAGGATCCTGTCCAACATGCCTACATTTTAACTGAACATCCCTTTCACGAAGGAAAGTTAAATGTGATCATGTGGGAAGCACTGCAAATGCACTTAATGAGGAAAGTTTAGAACTGGTGTCTGGTAGTTCCTAGGAAAATGTTCCCACACCAGAATATTTACAGAGAAAGTCCTCATGCCTTCGACTTTTACAAGCTTTCATATAGGAAGAAAAGAGAAACTTTCAGGCAGAAGAAGAAAGTGGATCTCATCTCAAATATAGAAAAACTTTTCTTTTGTTTAAATCTGCCTTTTAGCAATTTATCCTGAATGAAAACAAACTGGCATGTTATCCTCCCACTGGTATTAATTGAGAGCTACTGTAGGAATATCAACAACCTCTGTTGGGAGGATCAGGGTCTAGTTTATGACTTGACAAACATTCTGCTGTCTTATCAAAAGAAGATAACACTAATCTAAATTCTGATACTGGCCTCCCTTAACAATAGCTCAGACGTTGTACACCACAATTTTCTCAAACCTTCTACTTCCATGGTTTCATTTAGACCTTAGGATAACAGCTGTCTTAGAGGGCTCCTTGTCTGTGTCTTGTGTCTTTTGAGACTTTTTGATCAATTGGTTAGTAGGCTGAACAGGTAAGTATAAGGTGACTGAAATATTTTGTGTCTGTTAACACTGTTCTAATTAGAAATTAATGCTTTTCCTCTCCTGTTATTTGGTGTAACATCAAAACATCACACCAAATATTTTGTGCTTTTCATCAGACCTTGTGAACTCCTTGAATGACTGAAGAAAATAAAATATGCAGTTATCTGATATTTTAATGCCATGTAACTCCAAATGGAAGGCCTGCATGTGTAAATAGGTAAATGAAAAAAAGTGTCAGGTTTGTGGGGGGAAGGAGAAAGGGATGGGTGAGTAATAAGGTTATTCCTGGCATTTAATTTTAAAGCATATTGAATAGAGATATAAAATAATATTACTTATTTTCTATGTTTTCAATAATATGTCAAAAAAGCATATCTGCTCAAATTTTGGTGAAAAAGGGTGATCTAAGCCATAGAGTTTAGTTAAAGTCACATTTCACTTCAGATGATAATAAAATAAGCAGTACAGAATAGGATTTTTTGAGGACTCTGCCAAAAGGTTCCATACTATATGTTCTCTATTCCCATTTCTAGATATCAGAAATAGGAAAATTCAGCCAAAATGACTAATTTATATAAGTGTATGATGCTGTGTTTTATTGCTATGACAGTAAACCAACACCAGAACACCATTGGGTTTACTTAGATCAGGTGTTTGGTTAAATCCTAGCTACAAAGCAAATTTATTATAATGCTTAAGACCCTATTTTTCTCAATGGAGCTGGTCCTAGTGGGATTTTGAAGATAAGAGCTTGCATCCTGATTTTAGAACAGAAGAGGAGCTGAGAGTTGGCATGCTGCAATTAGAGTGTTATTTTTAATTCAGGGCTAAACAAATGCTCATTGAAAAGCTGCATGGATTGGGAAAAGAAGAGCAATAAGAAAAGTGTAAGGACAGGATTTTGGTAGAAAAAGAATGTTCTTATTTTTTGTATAATATCTTTGGTATCCTTTATCAAGAAAAGCATTCTGTTCTCAAACTGATTTCTTTATATTTTTCTATTTGAGACTGCATCCTAAACTTAGCACTCTAGAAGAGACTTCATGAATTATAACTGATAAACTTCGACTTTATACTACAATAATTTCAAAGAGCTACTGGAAGTGTGGTGGTTGCAGCATAGGTGAAAGCATTTGTGCCTATGTGGCCAACCAGAGAGTATAACAGATGATCAATAGAGTCTTTTTTAAATGAATAAATTATACATTCCTAAGGCAGCTTCCATTTTGTAAGTGGAAAATAATAGATAAATAAAAAAGAAATATTTAGGGGTTTTGAATAATTGCTTGTCATACATCCTTATGAATTATTTTTACCTCATTTAAATCGAAGACCAAAAATTTGCCAAATTCAGGGCAATTTGTGATGAACTCTGCCTCAGTATTTCAGATGTGCTGTGTTCCAAATGTCCCATTCATATTGCTTGGGTTATAGATGGCTGCAAAGATATCTTTGTGCCTCCACAAGAATACATCACCAGGAAAATAAACCTTCATGTGAATGCATCTGTATGACTCATCTGAATAAATCTTAAAAAAGAAAAAGTGAGAGAAATGATGGCTGAATGTTGTCAACATTCAATTTGTGACTAACCTAATTTTCACTTTCTATGGGTTTAAAAGTTGTGCTCAAGTTCAATACGAGAAATTCAGCTTTCACTGAAAATGATACAAAATAAAAAATCAATCTCCCTGATTTCCCAAGACATTTTTCAGGTTAAAAGAAATTTCAAGAAGCTAAATATAGTCTGTCCTTTAAACATTTAGAAGCTTCTTTAATGCCTGAACTTCTAGAATTCTCATTTTTTAAGTTTTCTCTTTAAAACAGGTTGTTTACTTCTTCCTTTCTGTAGGGAAAATTAGAATACTTATTTACAATATGGAGAGGTTTTGTAATGTTTTTCTGAACAAGATCCTTGACTGAATGGACTCACCTGCCTGTAAAATTACCCACCTGAGCGGAGTAACTTAAATCTTTCTTGTAGAGCATTCCTTTTTTTAGTGGTCCAAGAAAAGTGAAAATCTGTGTAATAGCATGTTATTTCTTCTGTTGCTCTGAATGGAAGTGAAGAAGTACCCACCCATCTTGGGGAACAAGTGGACATCATGATTTTAGCAGCTGGAAGCCTAGGATCCAAGTGTGGACAGTTCAGCTATTAATTTTTACAGTAACCAGAACAGAGAAAGGAAGATTCTTTGGGCAAGAGAAGCAGACTCACTTTCCTAAGTGAGTCCAAATTAAGGTAGGGCTTGATTCTGCAAGCCAGTATGACTTTATATTGTGTATTTCAGTTAACTAATAACCATTGCTTCTTTTTGGTAGGGTTTCATGAATCTGGGTAAATTTTTTGGTCACATTATTTCTCCAGGAACTCTTGGAGATTTAGCACAGTTTCAATGGATTCTTTGGAGAACTGAGACAAGATCACAGTTACTGAAGGTGTAGTGTCAGACAGGAGGAAACCTAGGGGGCTTTTTCTGACACAGGAGTTATGCAGAGGACTATTTCAAAGAGTTGGAAATGTGTCTCCAACCTGACTACACAGAAAAGGGAGTTTGTGCTCAGAGGGCAGCAGAAGAGCAAATGGCTCTCAGCAGAAGGGTTTTTACTGAACTGAGGATTGAGTCTCCAAGTTCTGCATTTCAGTGGCAGTTTTTAGTGTGTCATTTTGGATTATTATAAGAATGTGATCTTGGTCATGATAAAGACAGCAAGTCAATCTTATTTTATTAAACTTAGCAGCAGTAATATCTTCTAGCAGGGTATCAGACCATCTCTGTTTAGGATTATGGGTTTTTTGCTATGGACTCTGAGTGATCAGAGGAAGGCATTAGACTTGTGCATTTGTGACAACTTTAGAAACTCAGTATTTTTCCATATTAGAAAGTAAGTCTGAAAAAGGAATTAATTTATTTGGACAGCAAGAGTGACAAAACAACAAAATCATGGTATAATAACTATGAATTAATAAAGCAGCAGACAAAGCAAGAACAGACTAAAACATCTGTGGTTGCTATTTTCACCTCAGTTCATTGGGAACAGTCTCAGACAGTTTGGACAAGCAGTTTTTTAGAGCAGATACTTTCGTTTTTAATCATAGATACTTCATGCAAACTTAAAATACTTTTAAAAAGCCCAAAAGAGCCTGAAGGGACATTGTTATCTAATACCTGAAAAGCTACCTACGTGTACTTTGTCGCTATATATTTCTTTTAAAAATTTTTTTCTTTTCTCTTTACTCTTCCTTTTTAAACAGTAACTTTTATATTTATATGTATTTATGCATATGACTGCAATGAACTTGCCAAATTACTAAAAGTAAAAAAAAATTCAGAGAATAGACTGTGTTTAGTTATTTCTTGTTTAGAAAGGCAAAATGGAGACCCTTATGATTTGCCCTCTACACAAATATTGACTAAGAACAAGACAATCAAGCAACAATAGCCATTTTATCTGACATGTAAAGAAATGGTAACTCTTAATTCAATTTATAATAGTGTGCTGTACTGGATATCCTCAAATAAGACATAAACATTGGTCTGTTAGAAAGCAACTAAAAACATGAGGTTTTTTAGGAATAAATTGTACCATGAAACTGCAAAATGAAACTGCCTTTCTTGCTGAAATCAGGTTGTTACATTTTTTTTTGTAATACTGGTTAATAAAACCTGAGTTTCAAATACAGTAAGAAAAACAATAAGCATTTTCATCCTGTATTATTCTGTTAAAATAAATTCCATTAATTTTGTGGTTATAATTAACATATTTTGGCAGCAAGGAAGTTAAGAAAGAGTTGAATGTTTTAACTCTTCTCTTCATAGTGTTATATCTTCCCACCTAGGAATAAACATATTTTCTTTATTTTCTGTACATCTTGTTGTTGTATTTTGAATCTTTTCTTGCATGTCAATTCATGTCTTAGGCCTGGGGTTTTAAAATTATTTTCTTCCTATAAGACTGAGTTATTTATTTAAATACTGTTTCCCTTTCTTTTAATGTGTCTTCTCAATCTTTAATTTCAGAAAGCTCGAGATTTCCTAATGCAGCCCTATGGATCTCTCACTAGGATCCTTGACTTTCTCCTGATGTGGGACAGTTTGCCATTGCAGAATTAATAGGGTTCTTTTCAGGATCTGTCAGGTCTGCTACACTTTCTCCCTTACAATAATGTCCCATGTCCCTAACAATGTCTCCTCAGGTCTTTGGGATCTACTGTTGCTCCATTGTCTTCATTTCACTATCACTCCTTTCTAGCCATAATATCAGACACACTGCTGAATATAACTTCTACTGTTATTCTAGCACCTTTGATCAAAATTTAATATAAAACAGCTCCTCTTTTGATCATTTTCTACAGCTTATGATAATGCGGATCCCAAGATTTCCCAAGATCATCTCAAGTTATCTATCTGAACATTACTTTGCTAACAGATATTCAAAAAATTAAATGTTCCTATTATTTCCAGGTCCAACTTTGTGAATAATTCTTGCAGTTGTTCAAACACGTTATTCATCTCTTCCCTGAACAGATATTTCTTTAACAGAACTTAAAAATAGAACTTACCATTATATCCTCCTTCTTGATTACTATCACAGTGAGAGAGCTGAGATTTTTGTTTTCTTCCATATCTATATTTTTTGTGATATTTTTTTCATTCTAGCTCAGATTGTTCTTGTCCTTGATCTTTCTCATTTTGCAACAATGATTAAAAAAACAGAATCTGTTGGCAGAAATGAAGGGGATTGACTTAATAATCTTCTTGAAATCAAAATAAAACTATTCCCTGCTNAGTCCTGTCTGAGTTTGTGCAAATGACTTATATATATATATATATATATATATATGCCTTCTCAAAATGTTGTTCTTTGGCAAGGATAAATGCACATCAAAATGGAAGATTAACAAATCCTGTAAATAATCATAGGGTTATGCAGAGGTATTTACTGAATAAGCATTAGAGCTTTGGAGGCTGTTATTCCTCCTCTCTCTCCATGCATTCAGTCTGGAAGCACATTCCTGTTTTTATGGTGTGTAGAAAGAACACACTAAACATGAGAGTTAGCAAGTAGGGTATTTCAGAGAAAATCCTCCCTTGCAGAGATGTAAGAGACAGCACATTTGAAAGGAGGATAATATTTCTGATGGAATAAAATGCACAGATGGTCTTGGAGTCAGGCTAATTCACAAGGTGAATATTTTGGATTTTAACTGATGAGGCCAAAGGAAAGAGGATAAAGTCTGAACTGATTGGGAAAAATAATTTGTGATGGACACAATGGGACAATATTGCGGGGCTTGAAGAATAAGTAAAGAAGAGAATGATGTCAAAAAAAAAACCCAAAACAACCTCAGGAAATAAGAAAGACAAGGAAAATAATTGTAGTTGTAAGCCTGAAAAGTAAAAAGCAATTCCCAGAGGAGCTGAAGAAAAAACCTCTTGTATGAACATATTTATGAAGATGCAAAAATGTCAGAAAGCCAAGTGGAGAGGCAAAAAGTAACAGGAGAAAACTGTGAACATCAAGGTCAGCAAAGGAGGGGGAGGAGGAGTAGGAACTCAGGGCAGAGCAGAGATTCTCCTGCAGCCTGTGGAAGAAAGCACAGAGGAGATGGTATTTCCCTGCAGGCC
>VWYE01024889.1:150271-240714 GCA_013398995.1 Alaudala cheleensis
CCCAAAACAACCTCAGGAAATAAGAAAGACAAGGAAAATAATTGTAGTTGTAAGCCTGAAAAGTAAAAAGCAATTCCCAGAGGAGCTGAAGAAAAAACCTCTTGTATGAACATATTTATGAAGATGCAAAAATGTCAGAAAGCCAAGTGGAGAGGCAAAAAGTAACAGGAGAAAACTGTGAACATCAAGATCAGCAAAGGAGGAGGAGGAGGAGTAGGTGCTCAGGGCAGAGCAGAGATTCTCCTGCAGCCTGTGGAAGAAAGCACAGAGGAGATGGTATTTCCCTGCAGGCCACAGAAAAGAGACCCCTAAAACTACAAGCTACTCTTTTGTAATTTCAATGTAATACAATTATATCAGAAGAGAAGTCCAAGATGCACAGTAGACTCTGTGAACTAAGCTTGCCACCCCACTTCACTTTCTCAGCTAGAAAACACATTGCAAACACAATCATACTGCAGTAGTTCCCCTTGCAATTCAGACTTAAAACATAATTCAAATAGTATCTCACTAGAGAAAAAAAAAACAAAAAAAACCCCCTGAAAAACAACAACCCCAAAACTCACAATGACAAAGAGAAAAAGATACTGTATTCTACAACTTTTAGAAATCAAAAATAATGCTTTGTACTCCAGAAGGTGGAACTTGCCTCTGGGAAAGTCGTTGCAGCACTTTTTAGATAAAAATCAACGTTAGGAAAAAAATACCAGATTTTGGAATAGTCAGGGACTGTGAGAATGATAATGAACTTTGGCGCCCAATTAGGTAGGGAATATCTAAGCCCTTCAAAGCTCCATTTATGTATAAACTAGATCAAAGTTCTCTGTCAACTATCTTTGAAGAAAAGCATTTTCAGTTCCTCTTTTCCTTCCTGCCCTGCCATCTGATTCTCCCTTCCAGCTTTCAGGGCACTGACAACCTCTGCTGGTGCCTTTCAGCAAATCATTGGGTGCAAGATGGAGGAAACATGTAACTTTTACATGAAAGTTGAACCATTGTCCTCTACAGAGCCTGGTGTGAGCTTTTTATTCCTGACATAATTTTAACAAGCAGAAGAGCATATGAAATCAGAGAAAAATAGAATTACCTGTGCTGGAAGGGACTTTAAAGATCCTTTAGTTCCAACCTCCATGTCATGCACAGAGATTCCTTTCACTAGACAAGGTGGCTCAGAGCCCCATCCAGCCTGGTCTTGAACAGCTCAAGGGGTAGGGAGTCCATAAAAAATAAAATTCTGGTTTAGTGCTGGTGAAGGATGCTGAGATGGGCTACATTTATGCAACTAACTAAATACACAGAATCATAATTAAGTTACTAATAAACACAGTAAATTATGAAATTCCCTAACTGTGGAGTCATGAATAAAATATTAGCAGTACCTGAGTGGATATGTGCTATGTTGGCATGTCTCATTAGCCATCCAAAGAGAATAAGAACTTCTCTTAAACTGTTCTTATTTTACTTGAGAAACTAAATTTTAAGATAAAAGCCGAATTATAATTTCTTATTGGTAATGTTTCACAAACAGCCATCTGCATTCTTGAAATATGTGGTATTCAACTTACATTTCGCATGAAATCAAGTTTTGATACATGACTGAGCAAAAATGAAGATAAAAAGTGGTCACAAAAAATACATTAGAAGGACTTTAGCAGGCCCTAAGCAGACAAGTGTACAATTCACCTTTGACAGAATTAAAAATTCAAAGAATTCATCAATCATCAATGTGCATAATTTTTGATGTCAGATAATTTTCTAGCTGCTTGCACAATATCTAGCACCCTCAGTTTTAACAGTATTCCAAAACACCAGTATAAACTTCCTTAATGACATATAATAGCTAAGAATCAAATAAATATGACAAATTCAGCCGAAATAACTTTTGTGTGTATATTGACTTATTTAAATTATGCCTTCATGTACTTATATCTCCAATAAGAAAGTTAAAACCTTGACAATTAATTTCTCCAGTGAATTTTGAAGAACCACATTTACAAACACAGAATCAAATTACAATCACTAGATAAAATCCTGAGGGTCCAGAGGTACATTAAAACTAGAGCAGACAAAATCAGTGCATTTCCTGTTTCTATGTTCTGGTGTGGTTTTTTTTAATAACAATCTAGAAACCATAATAAAGAAAAGTATGGTCATGCTAAGGAAAGAAAGAGGCACGGGATAGCAAAATGACTGCTGGGGTTACACAGCACACCAGTGTAAGAGAACAGTGAAACCTCTATTTCCTGTACCCCTGTGCACTTGCCTTCTTCCTGGAACTTTATTACCTCTTGTATTCAGTAAATCAATATATAAATGCTCCGCAGTGCTACATTTAGAACATTTTCCCAGAGAAGAATTCATGGACCACAATTAATGGAGACTCTTAAACCAAGGATAAACAGATAAGAAAAATCCCAATCTCAGTTATTTCATAGTACATTGATTTTGTTGGATTTTGACTGAGCACAACTTAAGAAGTTTGGCCTTTGTGTTTGCTTTTTTAACAGTTGATACTTTATTAAAAAGGAAAATTACTATTAATAATAAAAAAATCTTCTTTCTACATTTTATCCATTCTTGATATTTGACATTGTGGTTAAAAGTGTGATTTGCAATATAGTATAATGACTCAATTCTGGAAAATATTTTAATAACTGTGTTAAATCATTCTTAGATTGCATATTTAAGGTTATAAATATTTTAATCCCTTCAGGTTAAAGAAGATTGAATGACACATATATACTCTTTCTATATAAGTGCTGATTTCTTGAGTCCTATTTTAATAGTTATATTTTCAGCATCAAGAAATTACGTTCATCATAATATTGGAAAAATAATATTCAAAATAATTATATTTATATTTTCACTATGAAACATATCCTCTGAACTGTTTGAAATTGAACCACCTTTTTCAGTGTTTTTTTTCAGGTATAAGAAGCAAAACTACTCAAAGAAGGAGAAAAATTAATAAAGGTACAAACTTAGCCATAGCAAGAAACTGCTATTGTAGTTAGGCTTCCTAAGAGTAGCTGTGGAACAATATAAGTTTCTAGAAATAAACTAAAAAGTTTGTTTTCATAGAAGGGAGTATAGTTTATTCTGAAACGGATTTTTCCTTCCTGGTTGAAAGTCTATTTGTTTATTTTGAACAAACAGGGAAAATGACATATGAAAAAGCAGGATGACACTGAAAAGGATCCTTGAAAACTATTTTGTACCCATTATCTAACTTACCTGACCCATTGAGAATTCAGGAGATGGAGGACTTGAATTTACCGTTGCATAGTAGGGCAAATTTGCTATAAATTAAAGCAGTATTTGAGGGACGTGGGTTTGCTTCACAAATTTCAACTCAGAAGCATGAAGTCATTCACTGCACTTGTTAAAAACAGGGTTTGGATTCCTGGAAGCAGCATCTACAACATCAGCTTGTCTTTAGGGGCAAAGACATGTTGACAGTCAGACAAGTGCTCATTAAGATAGTTGGATGTGCTTCATGAATATGTCAGACAGATATACACTCAGAGCATGTTGTTAAAAAGCCTGCAAATTTAGATAAGTTACTCTACATATAGTCTAATTTTGGCCTCTAGCAATTAAATATTACCAGAAATAAATTATATCAAACACACAAATTGGTTTAGAAATTTAACAATTATCTTCTTTAAGACTCAATTTTTAAATGGTGTGACTGACTTCCCTTTGGCCAAAGGATAAGGCAAAATGCATAATTTTATATCTCCCTCCTATGTCAGATGTCTTAGTCCTCAAGATTCATTTTCTGAACACATTTCCATTTTATCCAAAACTATTCTCATGCCAGCTGTAAAGTTAGGATTAAATGCCTATGAAATTCTGGGTTTACTTACATTCTTTTTCCTAGACATTGTTATTGCCAGATAATAGGAGACATGATAATCTCAAGTAGCAGTCAAATGGAGCAAAAGAGGGGGAAAGGTGCAACAGGCAAAGAACCAAAGTTTATCATGTCAGTCTCTCCATGTTTTTCTGTGTGGTCTCAAGCAAAACCCAGAACCACCCTGGACATCTTGATTTGCAATAGTACACTGTATTGATTCTGTACCCTAGGGAAGGCTCTACATGACACAGACCACATCTATAAAATGACACTGGCATAAATCACACTGAAATGGAATTGCAAGTAAAGATGTATTTTTTCACTGCTCATACTTACAGGTTATTCTGGATTATTTTCTGATTTATTTACTGGTCCATCTACAAGTATCCAAGGAACAGTATTTCACAAAACTTTTACTTCAAACCCATGACATTTACTATGTATTCTGTGTTAACATCAAAATAAGAGCCTGTAAAAAGTCCATTTAAACACCCTAGAAGACCTGCTGCAAAGCAGCCTGTATTATGATGGGTATTTCACTTGATTGATTGAAGGCAGAAACCCATCAGATTTTCCATCTAATATACTTTGTAGTACTGATCCTTATTTTACTTTGCTTGTATGGGTGTAGCTTTTGCTTTACTACAGAACTGTCTTTATCTCCACCCCTGAGTTTTCTCACTTTTACCCTTCTGATTGTCTCCCCCATCCCACAGGGGTGAGTGAGTGGGGGTCAGTGTGGTGCTCAGCTGCCAGCTGCAGTTAAACCCTGACACCACCCCACTGCATGAACTGCCTGGTGCTGATAAAGGATATGAGTGCTTGATCCTCCCCAGTCCAAGGTGAGCTGGAACAAAGCTTTGATCCAGGACAGCTGACAGAGTTCATTATGAGCTGCTAGGGCTACCCTCACTTTACTTTTAGTCTTAGCAGCAGTAATACTCAGAGGGTTCCCAGGAGTCCCTGTATACCAGGCAAGGTGCTGAGAAATCTTGACAAGAGCTCAAGAAAATCTGAAAGAAGCAGAGCCCAGAAACTTCTGTGCAAACCCCTGCAATTTGTTGGCTGCCTCTGGGAGCTGTACTGTTAACCAATACAAGCCTAAATATGGGGTCAAGCATATTTTCTTCCTTTAGCTGAGACATCAAAACACTACAGCAGGCAGAAGAGCAACATTACTTGATTAAAACAATGTTTCTAATTTGAACTTGTTTTCTGTGTATTTCTCAACACACAGTAAAAAGTGTCCCTAAATTTACATAATGTAAATTCTCCTATTCAGCCCACAGTGCTTTGGGAACTTTCTGAATCAAGGTTTAAAAATTATAATTTTTGTTTCACATTGTTAGAAAGTAGTTTCTTATGGCAATTTAAATTTAGTATTCAGTGTCAAAGACAGTTTAAGCAAAGAGCCGCTCATCACCCAATAAATAGCAATGAATGTAGAGGTTAGAATTCCCCAGAATTCACCCAAATTGCAACGTCTTTCTTTAAACATCAATTTCTTCATTTGGACAGACTCAAAATTAAATATTGATTCAGTGAAAATAATTCTTTTCAGGGGGGTTTATTTTAGAGATTTTCACCTGAAGTCCCAAAGTTCTGGACATATGTTTTGGTTTAATTTATTGCTGCTTTGTGTAGTCACCCTGTCAAGATCTACTAGACACTGTCTTGCATAAAGGTTTAACAAGTGGCAGCAAGATACTGTACAAAAGCCAGTTCCAAAGCATAAACAATAAAATTTCTTGGGGTAATAAATAAACAATATTATGTAGCATAGTAAATTATTATTTTGTAAATCAGTATATCCAAAGTCTTCATAGTAAATGGAACCATTCAAAATCATGTGTATTACATAGTAAGTTTTTATTCCTTGTGCATATAATGGTATTTAAAAAGAAAATAACTCTGTGATGCTGACCACTGGGGAAAAAAGCCTGTATTTGGGATAAGTGTTTTATGCAAATGGGAATGAAGAGAGTCATTTCTATCCCAAACAAATCTAATGCACTACTTCATCTGTATAATGACTCACATAACTCTTCCTACTGAAGAAAAAGAGCAGAAAAATATCATAAATAGGAATGAAAATAACAACAAAAAACAACAAAATACTTTGTTCCAAAATCATTGCATGATTGAAAAAATTGCATCTTTGACAAAAGCTGCCATGCAAGATGGACATCAGGAGTTGCATTTTTGGTTACAATGACCAATTTTTTCTTGAATACAGATTTGCATGTACTGGGAGAGGCCTTTAGAAATGTTTGCTTTATTTTATTTTTTCCCAAAACATCCTGTTCTCTGAGATAATGGATATCATAAGTCTCTTCTTTGGCTTTCTTTAAAGAGATTGAAATTTTTATTTATTCTGGAAAGTATCCCCCAACTGAGTGCAAGGGTAGCAGATTAAGGAAAAAGAGGAATGTAAAGTCTGGTTGTGGCAGGTAAGTGAAAAGAGGAAGGTGATTTTCTGACATTCTCTTTACTATTTCTAACTCTACCTACATAATCTGCTGTCACTTTGCAGTGCCCCAGAGTTCAGGAAAAAATTTTCTCAGTACAGTTCTGAACACTTATCAGTGCAATATTGGAAGCTCAGAGATAGCAATACAAATATTACCAGCAATTTTAAGAGTAGCATGCACCATGAATAAGCAGCAAATCATTATTTTCAAAAGGTCATTTGGCACAATTGAGCTCTGCTATCTTACATCAAAACATATACCGGATGCTATTGCTAAGAATGCTAGATGGTATTCCAAGCAAGGGCTTGCTATAAAGGGAGTACAATGATGGCTATTTTCAGTAACTTGCCATTTAGTCATCAGTGATGAGCTGCACAGTATCACAGGACACTCATTGCTCCTTGTTCTGAGCTGGAAACCCCATTCCAAAATGTACCTGAAGATAAAGTGAAATAAAGCATCATTAGGTTAATTGCAGAACTATATTTAACCTCAGCAAAGTTTTCAGCAAACTCCATGAGCTTTGCACAAGCCCATGTCTTGAGCCTGCCAAGGTCCCCACAGCCACCCTCTGCCATGTTAAGCACACCACAGAGTTTTCTTGTGCCAGCAGCCTTGCTGAGGGTGCCACTGTCCATGCTGCCAACTCTGAACTATTAACAACTAACTGATGGCCATTAACTGTAGAAACTATTAACTACACAAGCTATTAATTTTAAATAATTAAAATTCCATTCTGCTCATGGTTTTCTTAATATTAATTTTAAAAATAATTCCTCTAACTAAAGCTAATAAAAGGAAAGCTGATGGTAATAACAACAAAGAATTCTGCCATAAACCACAAATAACATCAAGCACAATTTAATAGATTAATAAATTCACTGTTATTACTCTAAAATATTAACAAGAAGTCTGCTATACTAAATTCTTATTATAGGCAAATATATTCCACTTTGGTATCCTTATGCTAGGGAGCCTTGTTCTCTATAGTATGACAGTGGGGCAGGTGCTGGAAGGTGAGGCCCTGTGCAGCTGCCCTGGGGAGCCCCCATTGCTCCCAGCCCACAGGGATTATGCAGTCTGGCTGCAACCTGACCCTGCTTTAGTCAGTGCACACTGGTGAGGAACCATGTCTCTGCTGGTTGCTAAAAAAACAAAGATGGATTTAAAAAATCCCTACATATACTATGGATAATTGCCAATATATGAGGATTTTTTTTTTTTTTTTGCTTCTGGGTATTTTGCAAAATATAACATGGATTGGAACTTTAATTATTAGGCTCTGGTTATTTTTTTTTCTTTTTTCTTTTTTTTCTTTAATTGAAAAGTTTCTTTTTAAACTTACTGTACAGGTCAACCTCTTTAATTCTTTCATAAGTGATGCAGTTTAAAAGGTTACTAAACTAATATGAATGCACACTACTGCATTGTGACATCTGTACTTTCAGGATTCATTTTCTGAATATTAAATGCTAAAGGACATCAATCTGAATAGGGAACACATGAAAAAACTCAAGTTTGTCAGCTAAGAGTATGGCATAACACTCATATTATAGCACAGAATAAAGATTATACCTCAGACTATAGGGAGAAAAAAATTGATAAATTAACTTAGAACTTATTATTTCTGAAAAGTTTGGTTTGGACTGACTTTTGGGAAGATTTAACATTTGTTGCTGAGAATGAAGTACTCGAGTTGATGGGCACCACTAACTTAATTTTTCTGGGTCATTTAGTCTATTCCTCCTTATGACTTATTGCTAGCCTCTTGGAGTCGTTCTGAACAATATACTGTGCAATATAGAGTGCACTGTATCTCACCACTTTATGACTTTTTATTGCTGCTATATTTTTCTATGACCTCAAAATGAATTAAATGTGACAAATAATGTGGCTATTTCATAGAACTCTGTGAAGCACATTTACATTTCTGATATGCATTATAGGTAGCTCCCAGTTCAGCTGCTTTGATGGCTTTACCAATTGAAACCCAGTTCAAACCTTGCCTGAAACCACACTGAAGTTAATTGTTGTTATCCATGTGTTTTAATAAGCTTTTGGCTACTCTTTAATGAAGCTTGGGAAAGCTTGTCAGCATAAAGCCAAGACCTACAAATGTTTGGTCAGAGTAATCCTGTCTTGCCCTGAAACAGAATGAGCAGTCATCCACAAAAGAGTGGGCAAAATGTGTAATCAGTGAGTTTTCTCTCCGAGCTACTGCTTTTTACGAGTTATTTATCATAGTGCTGAATAGGACTTAGGCCTTTATTTGCAGAAACAGCGGCTTACACTCGGAAGTTATAGGGCTATTGGAGACATTAATCTCCACAAAATGCATCCATTTAAATTAAACTTGCTATTAGGTATGCATATTAAGGTGCATAAGGAGATTATCAACTAGAAATTTTAACCCGGAGGAGGATAACAGTAGCCTTAGTCAAGAAGAATGGAAATTTCCACAGCGCAGTGAGAGATCTATATTTAGCTTTCATTTTAGTGACTGAAGTAGGATTTTATTTAATATTAAATGTTTCCAAAGAGTGTCAGGTATGTGCATGTGTTTGAATATACTATAACATGTTCTTGTTGCACCTCCAGAACTACACAGAGAAAATGCTGATACTAAAACAGCAGCTATATTAGATACAGATGGAACTATCACAGAAAACCACATGATAACACATTCATATTTCAAAGCAAATATCCATTTCATTTGCCATTATTTTTAACTGATATCCAATGGAGTTCACAACATTGCTTCAATAACTCAACGATGTATATAACTATTAACACACACAGAGATAAGTAGGATGGGCTTTTAGAATTATTAATGCTGTGTATAAATGACCACTGAATTGAGTGGTCATTGAATTCTAGGCTGTGTATTCAAAGAAATAGCCCTCCATGGTGAAATTTCTTGTACAATGCAACTGGTGATTTCAGCTTATATGTATTGAAACTGAGGTCTGGGTGACAAATTGCTGTGCATTCATAATAATGTTTAAGAATATTAGTACTTCCAGCCTCTTCAGAAAAATAAATACCAAATATACTGGATTTTGTCATCTCAAAAGAGCAAGAGAACAGAGCAGGTATGTTCTGCAAAATTGAAAGATACCATCAAGGAGACTGCAGACATATTTTGGTGCTTTCATTTATTCTGCTCAAAATATGACCTTCATTGGCATTTTGACTGTTCGAAGCACTTCTGTAGGTAATCTCACTGCTTTTTGAACTCTCCTATCTTCTATACTCAGATATGTTTTATTTTCCATTGGCAAAGGGAAAACATAGCAGCTGGCTAGCCTTTTAGTCTTAGTTTTAGAAGCCTGGAAGTAGAAACAATCAAATGCATGTGAAAAGTAGTAACCTGCAGAACTAAGGAGTTACATTTCCTAGGCAAATGTAGACTCATAAATTAATATCAAGTTTTTAATAAGAGCCTACCTTCTGCAGGATCTAGGTAGCAAATCATGGTTAAAAAAAAAAAAAAGTCCAGTAGTTAAGATTCTTTTTTCCTGTATGGCTTGCTCTGTGTGCCCAGTTTAGCATAGGGGTTGAAAACCTTTTGTAGGGAGCTTGCCAGACTGACTTTTGTCTTTTCCAGATTACAGGGTTTCTGTATGACAACAGAAACACAGTTAGATCTAAGAAATGCTGCCTTTCAAACAGACAAGCTTCTCCTGGTAATATCCTGTGGTAGTTTGTCTCTCTGAAAGACAATACCTCCTGGTGTTCAGCCCTTCGAAAACTTGGTCCTTCATGAGAGAGATGGGAGGGAGTCACTGGCATGGAATACTGTTTTGGGATGTCTAGTCTCCCAGTATCCTGTTCAGCCCTACAGAGTGCCATTTAATGGCTGGCTGCGTGCTGTCTTTGCCAGGCTGTATTTTAGGAGGACTTTAAGTGTCTACAATTCTTGTATGAAAATTTATCATGATAATTTTAGGCGCCGTTCTCTAAATTATAAGCCCACATTAATTTTATTATGTGTACTTTTATTTCCTTGCAGTTAAGAAACCATTGCTAATGAATATTTACTTTGTTTGGGAGCAATTGAAGTGAGAATTTGGACTGTAATTACTTATGTTTTACAATAATAGGTCTTGCACAAGGAAAGAAGAAAATATGTGCTGAAAGAATTTAGTAGAGACAAGGTTCCTATAGTAAGTTATTACTCAACCATAATGCTCTTCCAATGTGTATTCCTGGTGATATTAAATGTGAATAGACATAAAACTGAACTCTTGTGGTTGAAAAATACCTGCTCGCATTTAAAAACAATCTATATTCTGCTCAGATTTTATATCAGATGAGTACATTCAGATTCTTTATATTTTCTCATAACTGGTAAGAAGATCCTTAAACAACATGGGAAAAGAGTAAAACTGATATCCAGAATGGAAATACAGAAATAGAGCCAAAGAGACTTGTGAATAAAATAGAACTGAATTGAAAAAGACAACAGAAGTTAATAAGAAAAAAAAAAACAAAAAGAAAATCTGAGGAGGAGTTTCCAAATTAAGTATTCTTGGCTAGTTAAAGAAGAACATACATTCCCTCTAGAGGATATTCAAGTTGTTTCCATCAGGGATATTTGGAGTGACTGGTGATTGTACTTATGTAGACTCAGATAAGCAAAAAAGTTTTGCAGCAAGTTTCTGTATCCTCGAGTGGTCCGGAGATATTTTGACAGACATGAAAAATTCAAAACTTGATAAACAAAGAAATTAAACTAATCCTGTATGTTGTCTGTTCACTGAGAAGGTCTTTTTTTAATTTGCCCACAATTGAGAGCATTTTTTAAGACCAGAATTCTTTAACCACCTGGGCTTAACACTCCTGGAATGATTTGTGACAAATTTCAGCTGTTCTTTATGCAAAAGAGTGGAAATATTGGAACAAAGTTGCCCTTCAGCAGCAGCTGTGTTCTATTTTTTTTTTTTTTGGACGAGTCTTGATATCCTAGTTTCTAACTGCTTCCCTTACACCATTTGCATTATTATCATGGACCTGATGCTCTAGATAAGTTCTAGCAGCTGCTTCTAAAAACTTCAGCTGACAGGGCTTGCATGTGTCTTGCATCCATGTCAGTAATTATCTGTATATGTCTTATGTTCATACATTTTTCCTAAATGTGGATAATTGAAAAAAATAATTTCAAAAATGTTTCTGATGTTAACATTTAAAATTCCTTATGTAATCATATAAAGTCTATCACAGACTACTGGTGGGGCACCTAAGATAAATATATCTATAGTTTTCAAATACACTTTGAATTAAAACAAAACAAACCAAGAAAACAAACAAATTCTCAAACCAACAAAGCCATTTAAACTAATGAATTTCATAATAATGATATTCAATTCTACTTTCATTCCTCAGGCACATTTAACCATCTGTCTTAAATGAGTTTTTCTTTTATTGGCCAATGACTTCAAAGATTTGGAACAAGTGTCTTGAGACAGTCTTGCATTGATTAAGGTAAGTCACTTGGAGAGACTGGTGTTAACTATTTAAGATAAGCAGTAGCTGGTGAATACTTGTAAATTCCAGGCCCTGTCATAAAAGTTACTCCATTTTTTATCCCTCTCTTGTATTTAATTCAACTTGAGCTCAGTATTACTCCCATCAGGGAGCCAAAAACCTCCCACTGTAGCCATCATCTTGATTATTGCTGATAGTTTAATGGTACTCTTCTCATGATCTGTAATTGAATATAAATGTACTGTGCAAAAGGTTACATCACTTGATGCTTATCTTTATATTTTTCATTTTGTTCTCTTAGTCTCTTTTGAATTTTGTTTCAAATGAATACTAAGGAAAGGTACCTATTTTCTTGTATATCATTCCAAGCCCAGCAAAATACAATCACATTATTTCTGGCAAATAGGTATGATCAGAGTGCAGTACTGAGTTATGGTTAAAAAAACCAAAGAGAGAGAAAAGTTCTCAGTAAAATTAATGGATTCTAAAGAAGACTGAAATGTACCATTCTCACTACACGGTTGCCTTTAGGATCAAAATCCATAAGATTCATAAAGGGTTTTTGTGCACAGAACTTCCACGAGAAAGCAAAGCTACTTGACTATTACATTCCAAAGAAGGGATTTTCACAGATAAGGTATTATTTTTTCTAAATAAAGGCAGCAATAAGATGAGAAGGGAGAGGGCAGATGTGAAAAGTGGTTGCCCCTGCAAGAGGCAGTGAGTAGAGATGAATGCTTGAATTCACTCAAGTATGTCATAGTATTATGTAAGTGCTGTAATTTGTATTGACAGCATCTGGTACTTGTCATAGCCCAGAGGGTGTCAAACTAGACATAAATTTGAAAATGCAAATATTATATCTTCCATTCAAAGTTAAATTTTCACTTTATACCTCAAACAATGAATAAATCTAAGGTTTACTCTTCCTTGTCTACCCCCAGAGCATGTACATTAAAACAAAGTGCAATAATAGGTGTCTTCACAGATTTTTAAGGAAATGCCATGCTTGCATTTAACAAATGGCTGACCTGCAGGGAAAACTGACAACCTTATTCACTGAACAGCAATCTTGATACGTAGGAGATTACCATGGCCATCTTATCTTATTACAACTTCTTCAAGAATGCAGCAATGTTCCCCCCCAAAAAAAAAAACCAACAAAACAAAACAACAAAAAACCCACAACAAACAACTAAAAAAAAAACCCGCAAAACATCCCCACCAAAACAAACAATTTAAAAATGGCCTGGATTTCCTCTCTTAATCAAATGAGACTGAAAAAAAAACTTTTTCTTCAATGCCCATATGAATTAGGAAATTAAATTAATAGACAAAATGAATAAAGATCTGAGATTTATAAATTATCTATTTTACATTTTAATTTTTTGCTTGCTGTCCTTTCAGTTAAAACAGGCTCACTTCTTTTCACTTTTGATTCTATGGACAATTATTATTTCCTCTACACAGGTGTAATCTTTCAGCTGATTCCTAATAAAATCCCTATCTGCCTTCTGAGATACTAGTTGTTTATTAGGGCATAGTTACGAGAGATGTTTTCTTGTTCCTGACAAACCAATGTAATTTCTTTATAGCAAAAAACAATGTAAAATTTCTTTGTTTTTACATGTTGATATGGTTTTGCTTTTGATAAACTAGAGAAAAGTTCCATAGATAACTTTTCAGCTAAGTGGCATAAGTTGGACCAGTGCTACCACATTGCTCTAAACTCCCTTTAGTTTGTCTTGCTGAATTTGTCTTTCATGAAATCAGAATTTAAAAGGAGATGTATTTCTTCTTGGTTTTTTCATTTAATAAATTTCACATGCTGTTGTTTTTTATGGTTTTGATTCTGCTTCTTCTTCCAGTGCAATATTGGTGACATATGGTGTTTACTATGTTTCTAACCATACTCCAAAATAAGTATGTAACTAATTTAGCTAATAGACACCAACTATCTTGCTATCTTATATTTACAGAGTGTTCTTTTAGAATCTCATACTTAAAATCAAATAAAATCTCTTTGTTAAAAGAGATACAACCTTACAAAAATATAAATAAAACCTCATCATATTCAAATACTTATTTAAGAAGAGTAGCATGACTCAAAAAGGCCAGTTTGCTTCTTGTGTGTACTTGTGACTATTTGGATCTCCTTAAAATCAAACCTTTCTTTTAAGAGACACTCAGATTTAAAATTAGGAAAAAAAAAAAAATCAAACCCAAACCCAAACGTCACAGATGTATACCAGTCAGTATTAAAAAACAGCAGAAAAATAATCTCAATGTCTAATCAGTGGAAATCCATTAATTTCTACCTGATTCCAGAGCAGAACTGAATGTCACCTGCTTGGCTTTCCTGGTTAAACCAATCCAAGAGCGTTAACCTATGTTTCCCATGAATAATGGAAGTCCGGCCTTCAGGAGATAAACACTGGAGTTTTAATAATAATAATCCTGAGTTTCTTGTATGTATTTGACTTACACTGGCTGGATGCAAAAATCTTGTTTAAACTTGGATTCATGAAAGGTAATAAAGCCCTACAATGTTGCAGATAATGTTGATATTGAATACCACTCCATGTGCCTGTATTTTCCTACAGTAACAAAGCAAATACAGCCAAATGGCATGGCATTCACACTTACACTACTCTGCTTTACAGCACTAAGAAATCTCACTATGGCTTTTCATTTGTGCCCTTTTAGGTTCTGCTTATAATAACAATTTGTCTTTCTGAATATATTATATTGTTTTTCAGTGACCTTAGGATTATCCTGTAATTCCTCCTAATTTAGGACTGACCTATTAAACTCATACATAAAAAACATAATTAGAATAATCAGTGTATTTACCTCACCCCTTTTTATAAACGTTTTTGTTGGTTTTTTTTCCCATCCATGGAAACCAAATAGTTTAATCTTCTTCAGGTTTTAGCCTTTCATTGTATCATTCCCTTTCATTCTTGGACTTACTACAAGCTGGAGTATAAAAGACAGAAAAGCAAGCATGAAGGTAATAAGAACATCTTGATTATAAATCAAAGTAAACAGACTGTCATAAACCTGTGGAATAGCTTAGTCTACAGACAACATTTGTTTTGTGAAAGCAATTATTTTTGTTCCTTAGATCAAATCATCTGTAATTTTAACAGCCAAAGGAAGTAGCTGTTTGTCTTTCTGTTGGCTCAGTCAACTGAAAGCAGAAATCTACAGGCTAGTGAGGAAAGTGGTGTAAAATAGATGTCCCCATGCACCACAGAAAACACTGCTTATCTGTACTAATCCTTGTTGGATCAAAATTTATTATAACAGTAGCACATTTTATTTGATTACCATGGCTGCATTTCATCTTGAATTCCCATTTTTTCTCATTGAAAAAACAACAAGGAAAAGGCCTTCTGATTATATTTAAAGGCTGTTGGCCACATTAATATGGAGATGCTGAACACACCATTACCTGAAATAAAATTTTGTGTGTGTGTGTAATATGGTGATTTGAAACAGAATCTTTCCCAGCTCAGTGAAGCACTGAGAGAGGGCCGTGTGTTCCAAAATACGTTTTGGTTTTTTTGGGCACAGCAGCCAAGCAGTAGGGAATTTAAAAACAGGGAAAGCAGGGTTTGCAGGGGCAGCCATCCTCACAGGTGGGTGGTCTGTGGCAGGTCCACATGCCTGGCAGGGATCCAGGCTCTGCAGAGGGTGACCTGTGACTGACCCCAGCCGTGCCAAGGCTGCAGGTGTGGGTGCTGACCCCCTGTGCAGACTCACCCCACCGTGTCTGTGGGGCAGGAGGGAGGCCCCCGGGTCAGTCAGGACTAATGTTTGGCTGCAGATCCGATTTGGCTGGGTTTAAAAGGAGCCCTGCTGGGGGGATGGGTTGAGCTGTTCCTCCTGGGAGCACAGGGCTTCTCCCCTTGGGCCAGGATGCTGCTGCCCTGGGAAGCTCCTCAAGGCTCAGAGGCCTCACCTGAGAGTGTGAGACACTGCACGTGCTGGGGCACCTTTTCTTAAATCTTATGAATTCTTGCCTCCATCAACTCTGTTTGACATCAAGACTCAAATGTTGGTGGAGCTTTAATTGGTTTAACTGGTTTATTTGGTTTAGCTGACTGATTAAATAAATCTGGTTGGGATAAATTATTTATCATAATTTTATAAGCCTCCACAATCTCTACTGTCTCAGGACCAGGTTTTTATTTATCTTCTTATATATAGCTTATGCTATATATATACTTATATACTATATACACTTACTTTCACTTTAACAAAAAAAGAATTAAATCAAGTGCTGAACTACATATAATAGAACACAATCTTATTTTCTTTGAACCTATTTCTGTTCACAGGACTAAAAATTATATACTTGGGATTAAATCATAGGGAGGTAGGTTGTTTCTAAATATAATTATATTTTTTTCACAAGTGTATGTTCCAATATTTACTATACACATAGTTGTCATGTTCAAACTTTTTTACTCATACTTACTTGAGGTGATTAAATAGGATTCTTTGCAACTCCTTTGAATCATCTATTAATAATCCTAGTTGGAGACAGTGCTGGATTGTAAGGCTTCTGCTGTTGTTCATGGAGTAATTATACCCATTGCCCATCCGTTGTGTCGGCCTCTGGACAGATGCTTCTGGAGAATGCAGAGGAAGTTAAAAATAGGAAAATACACTCTTCCCTAATTTGCCTGTTAATTCCCAGTAGTACCAAACATTCTTTCCAAATGTTAAATGGTTATTTTAATCTTGCTAAATTTAATTTTCAGTAATCAGGATGTACCTCACATAACTTGGGACCAGAGTATATCTTACCAGGATTTATTGTTGTCACTGGAATTGTTTTACGTCCTTCTGTCATTTCATGCTATAATTACTTCATCTACATTCTTTAGACCATTTACAATTGCATTTACCCTGCTCATCCTTATTCATCTGGTTTTTGAGATAGTCTTCAATCTTCTCAATCACCTTTACAAAAATAATCAGGCTTCTGATAATTTTGCCCTTATGATTTTACAACACCTTTTAGGATATAGGTATCTGTCTCATGTTGGGCAGGTATCCTCTATTGCATTAATTAATGACTACTTACAACTCCTTTTGAATAATGGGTCTTTATAATGGTCTATGAAAGTCCTGAGTTTAGATCCCATTCTGATATATTTGTCTGATAAAATCTAGCTCCTCTCTAGTTCACTTTGACCTAAGCAATGACTGCAATGGATTTGAAATGGTAAACTGTAATTCTTTGATTGCATGTGGTATGTATGCACTGTTAATTTAAGGCCATTACTTGGTGTTTATATTGAAAGCCTAATTATTGCCTCAAATTAAGAAACAGAAAGAAAAATTAATGAAAATATTTCAACTCATTTATCTAAAAAGTGTAACAGTGCAATAAACTTTTAGAGTTTCTCTTGATAGGATTACACCAGATGAGCATGGAATTACATTGCATTCAGGTTGATGGAACACAGGAGAATTCAATAAAAAACCAACTCTAGTATTCACCTGTTTGCTTATTTAGTATAGATTGAAGTAAAAATAAGAGATAAAGATTATTATGATTTTGCAACGAGTTTTAGATTATTTCTACACAAAGGAAAGGGCACAGACTATAAAAAATTTAGATTGTGCACACTGAGGTTTTAACTTTTTTGAAATCCAAACTTATTTGTTCCCTTTTCTTAAATTATTATTAAATTATTAAAGAATTTTCAATTTATCTGATAAAACTGATACACTCTTTTCTTGAAGTAGACCCAAATCACAGTTCAGGAACAAGGATTTTACAGCTGATATCAAGAGATACCAATATTATTCTTATATGGCTAACAAAAATTGGCCTTTTATATATGTAATCTGTAAGATTTATTTGATTTTTTAATACACAGGTATATATGTGCTTCTTAGATCTGCAAGATCTCATGCGTCTTCCTTTGACCTGGTTTCAATTCTTTCATTGTTCAGAACAATGCATAACAGTCACATCTGTATGCAATAAAAACCAAGGGAAAACAAAACTAATCAAAAAACTAAGCTTTAAAGCTTGGAAAAAAATAAGTACAATCATTTTTCATTGGTTAAAAAGAAAATTTCCCCTTCTATTTAATCAGTATTTTAATCAGGTCTTTATGCTTTAAAGCAATTGTTGTGGTCTAGTCTTAAAACCCACTCCAGTGACTGACAAGTATTTATTGCATTTACACTTCAGAGTGTGTCAAAACACATAATTTTCTAATTCCATGGATATAATAAAAATAAATTGATGATTTTTTGTACCACAATAAGGAGATGGTCCTTCAAACATAAAGTGAAAGCAGTAGGCTTGTCTATTTGTCTCGCTTTGTGTCTTCAATACACGTTTAGAATTTTTTATCAGCCCTGCTTCTTTTTCACTACAATATCAGAAAGGAAATAGTAAATGTTTTAATTTGATGCGAAGTTCATTAAATAATTTGGAAATAATGAAATTGTCAGATACTTGCAAAGAGTTGAGAGGGAAAAAACCAGGTGGTAAAAATGTCAAACATGAAGTCTGTTACTTTTAATATTAACTTACTTGAACATATTAACAAATGTATAATTTGTGTTCAAAATTGGTAAGGTAGGTATATGTTCGAGTCTCTCACTAATTGGACATCAGCGTTTATTTAAATATGTGCACTTTTATAACCCTCGTGGGTCTGAAACAACTCCCTTTTAGATAATTACCCAGGAAATGAGGATTGCATGTCACCATTATCAGCCAGTTCTTTCCCCTGCTAAGTGTGTTTAATCATATCCAAAACTCCTTTGAGAACAAATTCAGTATCACCAGACTCTTCCTAAGGGATTTCTGAAACAGGCAAGAATGGAGCGTTTTAGGAGCTGGGGAAAAAACCCCAAAGTTAACACCAAAACCAGCATACTGTGCATTTCCTTTGAATGAAAGTTACAAATTAAACAATTCTCACAATTTGCTATTACCCTATAAGATGGTGGAACAAATGCAAAACAAAAACAAACCAGCTCTCCCTAAGGGGTTTACCCAAGTTGTACATCACAGTATTTCTGATAGATCTCCCACAGTCTCATGGGATATTCATGAGCTTTACATCTATTATTGACAATGAAGCATGATGCACTCCCTGTTGGCAGAGACATTAACAAATCCACTAATAAATCTGTTGGATATTTATCAAAAAGTTGGTGAATATGTATCACAGGCATAATTCTGTGGCAAAATGGATCCCAGTATTAAAAATCCCATCAGAAGATGCATTCAAAGCATTCCAGAAAAGGGTGGAAAATTCCTATCAAGTTGCTGAAGTATTTATATTCCTCTCCCTTTCTGGTCTATAATGATTTGATAATGCCTCGGGTACATGGCCAAAGTTGTGGGCTTTTATTTTCCTTAGCAATCACCAAATCTCCATTTTCATAAATTAAAGAGCCTATACAGAGCTTTTTGCTATTTACCTTAATGTCATTGCTTCTGGTGCCCTTTGGACACAGATGACAGCATTTAGACTCTGGACAAAAGTTAAAGCCAATAGAAGTTAAAGTTGCAGAATGAAAAGACACCATTTTATAATCCTCAAATGTAATAGATGAGACTATCAAAGGAATTGAAAAACACTATGGTAAATATGCATGTGTATGTATACATATATACACACACAGATATTTACCATACAGTTTATATATATGAGAGATTATGTTACTATAACACTTTACATATGTTTGATTTCTTTTAAAATAGTATTTATATTTTTATTATATCTCTACAATACATTTTCTCTAGAAAAATACATTTTTTGTTGTGGATCACTCAAAAGGGATATTATTGCCCTTCACGATGCCTGCAAGGGTAGAAATGTGGTATCATTTTCATGAGTGAATAAATAAAAACCACTTCTGGAATGAGATGGGTTAATTGGATTCACCAAGAGTCACTCTAGTTTTGGGATCTTACTTCACTTTTGGGGGATTCCATACCTGAAAAATACAGAAACTGTCACATCAGACAGAAGACAATTCCAATGAATAGAATTGTATCAAACAGATTTTTTTCTAAGTTCAGGTTGCATCATGATGAGGAAGTTGAATTACCAGCTTATTTGGGAATTTAGAGCACCTTGAGATCTGAAAGCTTTCAACCCTGAAGTTGAATCTCTTTGGTAGCATAGAAGAAGCAGAGTTCAGTACTCCAGCCAAAAGGCAGAGATATGTTAACTGTGTCAATTCATTCTGTGATTTGCAATTGCTTTTGAGTAGCAGATTTCAGCCCCTGCTACAACAGTAGGGAAGAAATATCATGGCCAAAGAAAAGATCACCAACATATATAAGTAATATAAATTAATTGCTTCACCCATGACAGCAGCTGACCTGAAAAAAGCTCAAAAATATTAGGCTCCAAATTGCTGTGAATTTCATTAATAAAAGCAGATGTAGAGTCCCTAAGTGAAGTGGGTTCTATCCTGCATCAAGTATCACCAGCTGACTTATATGTTCTGAAGTCATTGTGTAAGAAAAAAAGTAAAAATCTCATTTTCTGTTTTCATAAGAATTTTCAGTGCTGGATATCAGAAAAGTCATGGATTGGCTTGCAAATCTACAAATTTATACACCAAAGAAATCCATGAATGTAAATAGACTATGATAAATCACAGCTACAGCATTCTGTGATTATGGTAAAAGTACTCAGATTCCACAGGAACCATAAATGCTTAAGCATTATAAAAATGTAAATTGAACAACTATAATTTTTTCTCAATTTTGTTCTGTAATTGGATTCTGACAAAATGCTCACTAGCAAGCTGATTTAAATCCTAACTCTCCAGTTTAGAAAATTTATTAACTGTATTGTAGAAAAAAATCTTTCTTCACATCTTTGGGAGAGAAAAAAAAAAGTAAAAAGGTGTTGACAGCTTTGCTAACTTGAAAAGCAATTTTGTTTATAGAATGGTAATTTGAAAAAATCCTACTCTATCAGAATCTATTAAAAATAAAACAAATCAAATTATTATTATGAAAATACTTCAGTAATGTTTATTTAATACTAATGCCATATGACAGAATTCAATTCCATGTCATATTTTCAATTTCTTGACTCTTTCCCACCTTGTTTTTTCAGCTTTACATAAAAAACTTTACACCCGCCTTCTGGGGTGAATTTTTTTTTTCCTTAAAATTTCATAACACTTTAGCTACCCTCCCTTTTTATAAATTTAGTTTTAGGTTATCTTATCCATAATTTAAGAAATCTGAGCTCAAGATAGGCACTAAATATGACTCAAATTTTCTGGGATTTTTACAGAAACAAAAAAGACTGTAAAAAGTGTATATATATATATTTTTTTTTTTAAAGAAGTTTCTATGAGCAAGCAAGTTTTAGAAATTTCCTGCTGCAGGTTATATGAGTAAATGTCACAGCAAATACCCATTTATAACAGATATTTGTGCGAGTTTTCCATTGTTAAGTGGTGGTTGGAATGATACCTGGGAGCTGCGGTTTAAGGCACTTTGCACGATTTTGGAACTCAAGAGGTTAAAAAGAATTACTCTCATTTACTGGGATTATTTTCCTCTAATGCCATTTTTGCAGTCTAACTTGTGGCTTTATTTGCAACTAGAAATGCATAAAGGTTGAGAGGAAGAGAAATGAGTGGTAAGCTACTTTTATATAAACCCCACATTAGAACTTGCAAGCACACCTCTCCAGCACTTCCTCTTTCAAGAAACTGACATTCCAAGCAAAACTGGCTTTGGTAAGATTCACTTTGCTGTATATTTTGAGAAACAGACAATTAATTGTTGGGCAGAGTGAAAACTGTCAAAGACAGTCATTGTCTCTGAGGGTTACTGCTGTGCTGCAGTCACAGTGTTCTCTTCTGGAAAGCTCTTGGAAGTACCAGAAGGACATCTGGGAAAGAAAGGAAATACACCAGCAAGACCTTGAGAGGAAGAGCTTTTAAGGAAATAGAATAAGAATGAGCATTATATTTCTGGCATGGAAAGAGCGATATAAATGAAATGCTGTATCAGTAGAGAATTTGTAATGTGGCATTAGGCTACTAAATTTGTTCCATATCAAGAATATTTTATTCAGAAACTCTGGGCACTTTGGCTCAAATCTGCTCCACTGAACACACTACTGCAATTATCTGCTGGTTTCAGAAGAGGAATGAGGTTAACTCCGAGTATTTTTGAAAAATCCAGCTTAGGTATTTGCAGAAGCCTGAACATAGTCAAATGAGATGGAATGCTAGCACAGCTAATGTAAGTAACCTGATTAACCTGTCAACAGGGAGGTATAAAAGGGAAGGAAAAAACCACTGCAGTGAAAATGGACTGAGTTTTGCGCTGAGGAAATAAAATACAAAAAAATCTGAGAAAAAGTTGCCAAAGTGGAAGTATAAGCTAACATTATATTAGTGATGGAAATCCAAAGATAATTGCTTCTGTTTCTTGAATTTACAATAATTATCCTTTTGATCTCCCTGCTCTACAATACAGATTGTGTTGGGCAATTTCTGTTACAGATATCTTTAGGATTTACACAGATTCTGGTAAAATAATGTACTGAAAAATATAAAAGATTCAAGGGTACAACACAGGGAACACTGGTTAATTTGCTATTGGTGGCTTTAATGATGAGACTGTCGAGAAAACTCTACTATTTTACAGATTTGGTTTTGGGTCTTTGGGGTTTTTTTTTCATTTTTGTGCATTTTTCTACCCCTTTAACAAGTACACAAACAAATCCAGTTCAGCTAAGATGTCCATTTGGAATACCAAGTGCATCAATAAAAAATATGGGAAAATTTCAAATCTTTTGTAGGGTTTCTTGAGGAAACTATATATTAAGTGTAATTTTGCTGACCTAAAACTGCATTTTCCCACTAAAAAAAATTTTTTTAGAACAAAAATGTATGTCTTTCTAAGAAATATAGATTTTGGGTGATAGAATCTGCAAGTTTTTCAGATCAGTGGTTTAAGGAATCATTTCACTATTTCTTGACTATTTTTCAGGGACAGCGAGTTATAGCTATGACAGGAAGAGCATCAGTATCATACAGCATTGCTGGAGAGTTTTGGGAGCATATTCTGCCCTGCTGACAGTATTGGTCAGAATTACACAATCAAAATTTATTAGAACTGTATTTCGCACAAAAAAACCCCAACATTTGGAGACACAAAAATGTTTTTTTTCACTTTAAGTTTTAAACTAAATAAGCTAGAGCAACTAAATCAAAGTCCCAAACCCTTGATTTTCTGACAACCTGTGTACTTTAATATAGAAAACAATCTTTACTAAGAGAACAGGGTTCATCCAATTTGCTGACTTTTTTTTTTGATGAATTTAACTCTACATGTTAATTTAAAACTTTGACAATTAAATTGAGCATTAAGCAACAATGCAATAATTAAACCATTAAAAAGGAAACAGCACAGCAGAGTTATTATTTATCATATTCTTCTTTTCAGCTTTGTAATCTGAAATGCAATGTCCATGTTAATTTCTCTCAGTAATTTGTCCAAATACATATATTTAGCTAATTTATTTGTAGCCAAGGATTTAGAATTATTTGAAATAAAATCTGTCTATTTTTCAAAATGCTGTGATAAAAAGTGCAAGCTAAAACATTAATGCATATTTTCTTTTTTATTTTTCTTGCCCACTATGTGACCTCAAGTTCTGGAAACTAAAAAATAGCATAAAGCTTTATGACAACATGTATGATCATAGAAAGTTTTGTAACTTCCAGGATATTAAAAATAATTTTATGCATCAAGTTTTAATTATGCCCTTCCACATAAACAGAAGTTACTGACACGGACACATGCTCGTCACATGTGAGCTTTCAGTTTGTTGTAATGAAAATGCTATCAGAGAAATGCAGAAGGATAGAGAATGGACATTTTGACATAAATACTGTTTGTACAAAAATTTGACTTTTCAGAATTAAAATTAATTTAGTTTTGGGGTTGTTTTAAACAGATTTCAGTAATTCCTGGGTATTATACACTTTTGTCTTGGACTATTGCAGGTTGACAATTTCATTTATTTCACAAGAAATAATGATGGAATACAAAATATGTCATTAATCTAATGAAAAAGTCTAGTTCAAACAAACATAATAATTTACAGTAGGTCAGCAACAATCTTGTAAAACTTCAATATTCAATGGCATTTAGACATGCTTTAGCAATTCACTCTTTTCTCTTAAATTTGGAGATATGGGTCTTTGTTTTATATTGTCACAGTGTCTCTCAAGATTTGCACACTGAGTTGAGGAATTTCAGTATATTTTCAGCTTTTCCAGAAATGGGAATACACAAATAATGAGGGAAGCACTTCTTTCAACAAACTTTCGTTCTTTGTGCTCCCCTTATGCAATCAAGATGAGGCTGGAATTTTCAAGGGCAAACAATGTTGTACTAAACATGATTGCCCGTTTGAGCCACAATAGCATTTCAGTAACTTTTTGAATCACTAAAATAAAGAAAAATACTCCAGATTCTTGGTACTGCTTGACAAACATCTCTTGCCAACAATGTCATGAATTTCCTTTATTGTGGTGTGGTTTCTCAATAAGGAAATGGTTTTTTGCCTGATTTTCCTGTGTATCTTTTTTGCAAGCATTTTGCTTGCAGAAATACAAACTGCAAGAAATGTTGCAAAGGTTCGGGAAAGAGTAGTCAGAAATTAAAAAACACTTTGTTCAGGGACATTTAGCTCTCTCCCTTCTCAAAAGTTCCTAAATGGAGAAAAACTTTGTCTTTCAGACTACTCTGTGCTTTGTTGTTGAATGTGTCCTCTTTTTTTTGTTTAGCCTATGGGGTCTGGCTGAGATGGAGTTCGTTTTCCCCACAGCAGCCCCCATAGTGTTGTGATGTGTGTTGGTAGCTGGAAAGGTGCTGGTAACACCCCAGGGTTTTGGCTGCTGCTGAGCAGCTCCGTCCCCCCAACATTCATCTCACACCAGTGGGCTGGGAACAGGCAAGATCTTTGGAGGGGACACAGCCAGGACATCTGATCCAAAACTGACCAAAGGGACAGTCCACACCATATAGCATGTGCCCAGCAGTAAAATCTAAGTGAAAGAAAGAGGATATTCATTTTTTATGATGTCTGTCTTCCAGAGCAACCACTACATGTGCTGAAAACCAACTTCCCAGAAAGTAGATGGACATTGCCTGCTGATCAGAAGTAAGGAATAAAATATTTTGTTTTCCTTTCCTTTCACGCACTCAACCTTTGCTTTTGCTTTATTAAACTGCCTTTATCTTGACCTGTGTGTGTTTTTCTCCATCTTACTTCCTGCTCCTGCCTTCTTGTGAAGAAGGAGAAGTAGAGTGGTTTGGTAAGCAACTGGTATCCAGCCAAGGTCAATCCACCAAATTCAAGAACTTTCTAGGCGTGATAATATGTTTTGGTACAGTAATGTTTACTTATTTAATGCATTTTTAAAGCTGTAAATGACATTAAAAAAACAAAGAAACCAAAAAAAACCCAAGATTTTCTGGAATACTATTTCTTAGAGTCTTTCAAACTTCACAGAAGAATAGAATATACTTCAAAAAGTTCTAAAGAATTGCACTTTCCAAATGTGAAGCCATCAAACTGTAATTCAGCTCATTTTCTTATCAAATATTAAATATTTTCATCTATTAAATGTACAATAACTTACTGATTAAATTTTGGTTTTAAAGAGATTTCTTGTTGGTTTTCTTCATCTCAGAACAAATTGTTTTTAGCTTTCTAAACTTTCACTACTTTCTCATTGTTTAATCCAAATAACAAATATAAATACCAAATACAAAGAGATGTTTTAAAAATTAAGCTTAGCTTTAAAATTTAGTTAAGACAAAATGGAAGCTTTACATTCTCTTATAAGGCATAAATCATTGAGCAATTGCATAAACATGTTTGTATACTTTACACATAAATGTACTTCCACTCTATCCCTGACTGAGAAAACACAGGAATATTCCAGATGGTATTTATTTCAGCCTGACCACTCAAATAAAACAAGCAAGCAAAAACAAATATCTGTCACTTTTAAACTGCCAGGGTAATAAACATCTTAACATTCTGTACAGATGAAGGTAGTTCTGTCATGACCTCATGCCGTATGAATAAATAGAAGTGAAATTACATCAGAACTAACTTCTGAGGTAAATCATCTGTTCTTGGAATTTCAAAGTCAATGATACATGTTCAACAAAGTTGAACAGAGTAACACAGAGGTAACTGGTTAGGGCTACACAAAATCCATCAAGATTTGTGATGTAACGGTCATTTTAACCTGAATTTCGTACTGCAGAAAGTGACAGTGCATCTGCACTGTGAGACAATTCACCTTTTCATAGTACATGAGGAATGGAGCCAAACACTAATATTTTTAAAACTTTTCTTCTGACTAAAGTTCTAGTACTGTTTGCTTTAGTCCTCATGACATGAAATGATATCTCTAACAAATTTATCATCAGAAGTCAATAATACATATTTAAAACTTATATTTTATTCTCTTGTGCTTGCCTAATCACAAAGAAACCAAAATGTGCTTGACTAAGTTTCATAAGTCTTTTCTCACTTTTCTACTTCCACATTACCAGAAAGAAAAATCCACTTTAAAAATCAAAAGTAATGATGGTAAAAAATATAATTCTTTAAAAATTATAATTGTAAATACATATTGTTTCAAATTATTTTTTAAATTACTGACTAGATATTAATCTAGGAACTCACATATGGATTAAACCATGGATTAACCCACTAGACCTATTGGGCACATTTCTATTCATATTAGAACACCTGGGTTAATAACAGGAAAAAAACAATTAAGGACTTCCTGTTTCAGCATAATCCTCCATTTCAAAAGGTTTTCCTTACTCTTACAGTGAACTTAGAAAAAATGAGAAGAATAAAACTAAAATATGGAGAAACAATATAGTTGCTTTGATACAGCTTATTGTCTCTTAGTAATATAAAATCAAATGGAAATAAGAGGCATTTGAGTTTAAACTGTAGCCTTTCAAGTTCTAGTCTTCCCTTTTCCTACTCTTTTGGTCCTAAATTTTCCTTTATCACTGATGACAGGAGAACAATCCTCTTTGCTCACACTTCTTGTTTAAAATGGCCATTGACTAAATTCTCATCTCCCATAGTAAATTAGACATTTTGTTGCCATAACATCTGTCTAAAGAAATAGTTACCTTCCTCTTGTATGAGTTACAAAAATCAATGTCAAAGCTTATCCTGGTTCTCAGTGAGCCAGAGGATGGTGTCGTAGATACAAGGACAGCCAGCCATGAGCCATATCCCTGTATGAGAACAAAAGGCGTCGGCACTCTCTGGAGGGAAGATAGTCTGAAACATGATTTATTGTTGAAACAAAGGCCAATATGAAACTTCTGCCAACAGCAAGAGAATTCTGCACAAGCAACAAAGGTTCTCAATACATTTAAAGGTATTTAATCTATTTTTTCCCAATTAATGCCTGCAGCAGACTCTGCCAAAATGCATGGTCCTGTTCAAAGCCATACTGCATGAATGGCAATAGAAAAGTAACCTGTTGCAATCTCTTTCTCCAATATTATTGTAGCTCTACCAAGATAAATGCAAGCGGGAAGCAAACACCCCATGATTTATACTCTGCTATATTCACTTGCCAGAGGTGCACACAGAGGAAAAAAACAGAAAAGTGAAAATTTGCACAGATAAAAGCAGATTAATTTGGAAGCTGTCTTACCATGACACCAAATTAACTTTGTGCTTGTAACCAACACAACCAAACTTTCTTGCTTTGTTATAAAAATGAAGGAACGTATTTATGCAGTAAAGTTGATACATTACTAAAAAACAACAAAAAAGCCCATCAACATAAAATAATAGCACATTTGCATCCCACAGGTAAAAGCCACAAAGGCTAGAATTTTCTGTTAGATCTGGATATGTAAATTCTTCCTGTTAGCATGAGTTCTCTTTTGGAATAAGGGGGTTTAAAAATCTTCCTGAATGTGCAAGACAGACTTCAGTCAGAAAACAAAGGAAATGCCATGAGACTAATTTTTTCCATTAAGCGATGGACTTATACACATAAGACTAGCTAGAAAAATTGTCTCACAATATCTGTATATTAAGAAAAACGCTCAACTTTGATCCACATATTGGTAGCAAAACATTTTATACACATTAGGAATTCATTTAAAGAACCTGGAATGCAAAATTAAATAAATCCTGCTCATAACACCTTCTTCTAGAAACAGCATCATACGTACATGGCTCATCTCTGGCATTTCTGCAAACAGTTTGGATAGTTATTCATAATCTTCATTGTTTAAAAAAAAGACACATATGTCATTCTGCTGCAATAGCAGAATCAGCAAAACTTTGTTTTCCTGTAGGCTTGTGATGTGTCCCTGGTGTTCTTCCAAGCATTTTCTACCCAGTTCACTTCTAGATACACTTTACTTTTTACTTGTTCTTTCTTGTTCCATACATATTCGAGTATGAAGTATGTGCTTTAGCTATTAACTTGGGAACTGAACACCTTATCTATCTTCTAACCAGGTAACAAATTCATCATACTTGAAGGAATATAAATTTGTAGCTCCTCTCTCTTAGACAAACGTGGCATTATTTTTTTGATTTTAGAATCTTTTGAGGATACAAGTATGGTGTAGGGGAAGAAGAGAAGACTGTGGTATTTGTCTCTTTGACTTAGTTGTAAAATCTCATGTACTTAAAAAAAATTATGCTGAAGTGCACCAAATCTCCACATTTTCCAAAAGCATAGATGAACTAGAAAAAACCCCCAAACCCTCTGTCTTTAAATTACTGAGCAATCATAAAGGCTGCTCTAAATTTTCTGTGTTTTTTCCCAGTAATGTCCTGATGATGTCTATGTGCTCATTGCCAAAAGTTCATTAGAAAAACTACCTTGTATACTGCTCATTACATACGTCTCTCTTGTGACAAACTCCTTAATGTCATTTGGGACTCAGAACAGTTTTTATAACAGACTGATTATGGGTATAGCAGAATCAAGATTTGAAAAGTATGTAAATGAATTGAGTTGTCTTTAACTTATGGAAAAGGATCATAACTATTAAGCTGATACATTTGCTAGTAAATGAGTACACAAATAACTCTACTTTCACAATTCCCAGCTTAATGGAGCTATTGAGCTAACAAAAGGCAATTTTTCAATGTTTATAAAACCATATTCACAGTTGCAAACATTTTCTCGAGGCATTATGATAAAGTATTCAGATAATTCATACTTTATGGCAGTGGGATTTGAAAGCTGACTACCCACCTGGACAAAAAACCTTACTGCTACACTGCTTACTTTTCCTGACAACCAGAGGGCTTTATTAATTTCCTCTAATCTGTTTCAAATATATTTATCAGGTTTTCCAAAGAGAATATTCAAATAAAAGTTGATCTTCCTCTTACTGATGAATAGAGCCAACAATCTTTTTTCAAGGAAACTGCCCTGCCTGGGAGATGACTTAGAATACATGACAATATCTTACATGTGAACAGAGACAGAACTTCTCAGAATCATTATTTTTTTGCCTCAAAAAGCCACAAGAAAAGGACAGACAATTTGTGCAGACAAGTGGGTTTGGCTGTGTTCATTCCACTTGCCACTCTCTCATGGCACGGCGTGCCTTCTGAGTGGGCAGAACTAAGTGCGTGGAATCCGTTTAGAAAGCCTAAATCCATCGGAATTTAATTCAGGCACAGAGCCCACATCAATGATAGATAAATCCCCAGCTTTAAAGAGTTCTTTTTCTCCTTTCTATTTTTCAGGTCACTTTGCACTAGTAACAATAGTATTTGTCTCTCTTTATTACACACACTAATATGAGTGCTATTCTCAAATTACATCATATCCATAAACTTTGGTAAACAAAATCATACCACTAAATATGGATGTCACAGGAAATGTACTGGCCAGAACGCAGACAGGCTAGAAATAAAAATTTGTTTGCAGGTACACTAAGGCACAAACTGTCCCTAATCTTAACAAGAGAAAAATTAAAAATCAATTTTCACTGCTGAAAGCATTATCCAATAATGAAACTATGAATGACAATACAATAACGGTCCTCTGCTCTGAATTAATAATTAGAAAGCTTCCTTATTTTAATTTTTTTTCCTCATTCATTCCATTCTCTGTCCCACTAGGACCTACGAGCCAGTTTTTCAGTTGCAGGAAAGATTAACACAAGGCCTAACAACAAAGTGTGGGAGATCATTTCCACTTGGTAAAACCTAGTAACAACATAAGACCTAGATACAACAGCTTTCCTTTCCTAATAAACACTTGTAGCTTATTTAATATTCATGTGGCTTTACTGGGAGGAGAAAAGGGATACTAGTTTTTAGTATGCTCCCATTATGAGCAAAGGGAATGTAGATTTTTCTTGCCAAGGTGCTGCTGGGGATTCAGAGTCAGTCATAATGCAGCAATATCCATCATGAATCCATAAACCACTAAAACTCAGAAATTCAGAAAGCATTTAAATAAAATTCATCATGTTTTTGCATGCTGTAATTGTTTGCACAAGTTTTATAAATCCAGGTAACAAAAATTCAAGTCTGAATGCCAGCAGTGCACTATTTCACTCACTTAGTAGAGCACTTAATAACTATAGCAACACATTTCAATAAAATACACACAACATTCATTAAGGTATTTTATGGAGTTTTCTTTCTCTATTCAGAGCACTTACATTTTTGCACACACAAGAAAAAAGGCAGAACAAAATAGTTACATAAAATAATCAATCTTAAAAGCAAAAGTTTGAATCTGAAAGAAAGGATGGGTCCCCATTTATCAATGAAACAGAGCTTTGTAATTCAGGGACAAGATATGGCCATCATACTTATCAGTGTGTTCATAAATTTGGATTATTGCATCTTTTATAAAAAGATATTTAAAAGCTTACAAAACAAAAATGCAAAAGCATAATTTTCTAGCATATAGCTGTTATATATCTCTGCTGACATTTAATTTCAGTAAGAGCTAGTTAAGCATTTTGAATGGAATGGAACAGATTACTTGAATTGTTGCCTTGTAGAAGAGCAGAGGAAATAAAATCAGTATTCTTTGCTTAATTTTTTTAAGAGTTGTAAAAATTGAGGCAGCTGTATTAGTACAGTGACCATAAGATTTGAGCCTAAAAAACAGATAAAATATAATGGAGAGAAAAAAAATGGTTGAGAAAGTGAATATCTAGAAAAGCCAAAAATTGCCAGCTTGTTTTCAACAGCTCTGCACTTTATAAAGAAGAAATGCACATGAAAAGCATAATATGATGATGAATACATTTAATACGTGTACAAATTCAAATGTAATTTCTGATTAATAGCATAAAATATTTTAAAACTCCGCTAGAGACCAAGGGCTAAAATGTGCAGGGTGATCCTAATATTCTGGGACAACAAGTCTTAGTGATTCTTCATCACTTAAGTCACAATTGCAAAACTATTGGCCTCATTTGTAAGAAATGGTGTAGTCTTCAATTCTAAGATTCAGAGGAATTTCATTTTCCTGAGAAACACAAATTTAAACATTTATTTTGCACAAAATGCTAAATATAATATTTGGGGAGGAAAACAAAAGGAGAAGATAGGCGAGAAAAAGAAGAGCTTCAAACATACTGTTAGACCTCAAACTGAGAATATGTAACAATGGCCAGTACAAGGGTTTTCAGCTTTTCTGTAACCTTGCCTGCTCCATAGGGTTTTGTTGCTCTCTATAATCTTGCCCTACTTATGCTTTGGCTAAGGTTTTCCTTCTTTTCCCTTAGTACTTCATGTAACTTATTCTGTCCCAAGTAAATAAAAAGAAGTGGCTGTTTCAGGGCACCAATTTTCCAGCACCCCTCTTACATATACTTAGGGGAACAAATAAGCAAATAATTGCCCAGATGAGAGTAGCCCTTCTTAGGATCATAAGAGAAATGTACATGTAATATAGAATGTTTCTGAAATATCAGAGTTGTTCTCAAAACCTAATGTCTTTCACTAATTACCTTTTCCTGTAGCTGTTATAGAAAACTGACACACTGCTGAAAGAAGAATTGAGATATTCAAAATTCAACCTCACTTATAAGTGTTGAACTTTGAAATTCTCTTCCTGGTCCTTTAAAACTTGCCAGTTTCTTTGAGGTTCACTTAATGTAATTACCATATGTTAGACTGCTCTTCTAGATCCCTGATGGAATAATATCTCCAGAATTTAGCTACAAATCTTGTTTATATTCGTTTTAATACTTATTTTGTCTGTTTCATAAATGCTGGGTATTTAAAAACAAGTGCAGAAAGCCCTTGAGGGCTTCAGGAAGTGATACACATACATAAACAACAGAATAAGTCCAGTTGGTTCAGCAACAGCAGCAGTAACAAAACACTGACTGTTTTTACCTAAAACTAATTCAAAGTGCATCTACATTTCTCTCAAAGTGAGAAATCAAATTGTGTCTGACATTAGGGTCTCTGTAGAAGAAATTTACATTGAAACACCTGAATATTACTCTTTTATATGAAACTTTATGTAAAGTCTTGGTCATTTAATATAATGTAGGGGAGTTTTTTAAAAGTATTTATTTGCTATTAAGTATTACAATGCATAACATTCAGAAAACAGATTTAGTTAACATTTAAATAGGGCTCATGCTCAGAGACTGTAGAACCCATACACTCCAGTTCCACAAAACTCAACAACAGATTATCTCCCATTACTGGAGCAAGAAGAGACATTATTTGTGAGATTCAATGTTGCAATGAAAAATCAGGTAACAAAAAATTACGTAATTTTTTTTTCATGGATTATAATCTCCAAAAATAAGAAAGTTTCTTTTAAAATCTCCCTACACACTGACACAGGGTAGTTAATTGTGAGCTACTTTTAATTAATACTTACGATTACAGTCTCCTCTTTTCCATCCTGCTCATAAAAACCTCAAGACAGCACAATGAAGAAACAAATGAAATTTCTCACAGATTTGTTTTCACTGTATGATGTAATAATTAGTTAATATAAAATATTTATAAATATTTGGCACCTTTTCAGGAAAGCTATAATATATATAAATACACATGTGTATTCTTAGAAATGCATACATATATATATATGCAGAATTTTCCAGCTGTCTCATCTATCCTTTAATTCTTCTGATAAGGGTAGGTGTAATTCTTCAGATAAACCCAAAAGAAAACTTTTTTTTTTACTCATAGGCAAAATCAGAACAAATTTAAATAATTTTCACTTGATGAAAATTGTTCAGTTTGCATTTCAAAATAATATTGATGGTTTCTCTTTTCTGACAGGACCTGAGAGAATTGTCTGAGGTTGTGCCAGGGGAGGTTGAGGTTAGTAGACAGTAATCAGACGATAAACTTCACTTCCTTAACTCAAAAATACAAATTACTTCTCATGTCCTTGCATATGCCAATGACTAACTCTACTGGAATATGAAATTTAGAAACACAAGGAAAGTAAACAGAAATTATGAACACTCTTCAGTACTGAGGTGCTGATGGGGAGGCAATTTTGAAAGACCTAACTCTTCATCATTTTATGATTGTCATAAGACACCTAGAGAAGACACCACAATTTTGGCATAAAAAAATTAGGACTTCGGAACAGTTAATTACTTTTTGAACATGTAGGATGAAATACTAATTATTAACTTGAGTTTGTGAAAGGAAACTTAGCTACAGAAAACACTACAAAGAGATTACTGAGATTGAGCAGTCTCTACCTTTCCCACACAGGCTGATAAATGGCACGGACACCCCCAGAAAATTATATATTGGTCTATACTATAAGAAAAAAAAAAGAAAAATTATGTAACCTTCCAGGCTTGTGGGAGATAGTTACAATAATGGACGTCTGTGGAATCCAGAAGCAATTGAAAGAGATAAAATGTAAGTTGAGCAAGTACTTGTTCTGAAGTGTGAGATGGGAACCTTCATTGAAAAAAAGAAGCGTTTCTTGCCCTTCTCTGGAACTAGTGATGACATTTTATTTTCTTTATCATTTCAGTGGCCCAACCACCCATAAACAGAAATATTTTTTGAGCCATTGAACCTGAGGAAAATGCGATGAGTCAATTATGTTCTATCATATTTGCAATTACACTGATTGCCACTTTGAGTCTATAGACCCTTTTTAATTTTATGGTATTAATTACCACTATGTTCAATTAAATCTGGTGCAAGACCTAAGAATATTTAATGGCACTGTAAAAGAGCAAGTAGAGGGAATCTTTGTTACTCATACAGAACAAAGTAAACAAAATATACATGCATTTCAGGAGAGTTTGGGGAAATATAGGACCCACAGTTATCACAAATCTAAAGTGAGTTTCTTTTTTCCACTTCTAATTTCTCTTTCAAAGGAAAGAACTGTGCTCACAGATTAAGATTTACAGCTACTATTTTTTGCTACTACTGTTTTGTATCCTTTCACTATACGTCATTTACAGATTATGTTCTTGTCCTTTTCCTCATAAAAAGGAGCAATACAGGAGATATAGGGATGAAAAATGCTTTATTAATCATGTGTGAGATCATCATTACTCTATAAAACTGGCTTACATTAATATCTCACTTTAATACTGATGTTGAATATTCTCCTTCTGTTCTCACCCTCTGCACTCTCTTCAGAATTCCCACAGATGAGACAGTGGAAAGGGGCAAGTCTCTTTGTTTATCCATTTCTGATCCTTACACAAAATCATTATTATTTTATTTGGATTTGCACTATAATGGGGAAATACTTTTGTTCTACAATGTATAAATACACATTTTAATAAAACTCCCTTTTTGAACTAACACAAGGAAAAAAAGCCAAAAGAATCTTAGAACTTCTGAAGGGACTTCTCATTAAAGAAAGCAAGCACTATTTTTCCAAATATTTCTAGTTACCCCATTAAACTACCTTACAATGAGGTTAGTTACACCTAATATTTTTTGCCTTTTGTCACCAAAATTATTCATCTGCCACAAAAGGAATTATGGTTGCACAGCCTCTAGCTGCTATTCAGATGGCTGACAGTATTTTAATTCAGAGGTGATCTGAGCAGAAGATTCATAAAATCACAAATACACCAATGATACTCACTGATGATTTGCTTGCACTGACACTTCTGTCTGAGTATAGAGGTGAAAAAAAATGCCTTGAGAATAAATGGCAGCTAATGATATCTCAAAAAAAAATCTTTTGGTGAATGTCATGAAGTATAGACAATTATGAGCATTGGCCAAACAATAGATCATAACTAAATTACCAGATTTCTAGGCAGAAAAGAGCATTTTTTTCTGTTTTAATTTAATAAAATAATCACCACTGCAAAGCATTATAGGAACCTGTGGCACTTAAGTCAACACAGAATACAATTTAATATTCATCCTTATAATTTAAAGTGACTTCTAAAGAAAGAATGAGCAGCATGGGAAGACTGTATATTGCACTGTATATGTACTGGCTCTGATTTAATACACATAATAATAATATATATGTTGACAAGTGGAGAAATATTCCCAAAGGTACCATGAGCAGTACCTTCAAAATTAAGTACTAAACTTCTCCTGTGATACAGTGGCCAATAAAAGTCTGAACACTTATGAGGGAAAGCAGTGTATAATTCTACAAATTTTTTTTCTTGGTGATAGTTCTGTCTTAAAGAATTCTGTTTTGCCTGCCTCCAGATATTTATTTCTAGGTGAGCTTTAAATGTGAGCCAGCACAGGAGTTGGTAATGACATGATATTGCACACCAGTGAAACACTGGTGTGCTAAACAAGAAAAGAGACCTGTCATCACTCAAACACAAGCAGGAGATATACAGAAAGTGAAAGGAGGGACAGGCAACTTGGAATGAGTATAGAGATGGTTTCAAAGTAGAAGTAAGACAAGAAAAACAAAGATTAATTTAGAATTAAATCTGGCCAAGGCTGTCAAGGACAGCCAGAAGGGTTTCTTCAAATACATCAGTATCAAAAGGAAAACTAAGGATAATTAACAAATGGATCAAGGATCTGCTGTCAGAGAGAGGTCGTAGAGAAGGCAGAGTTACTGAACATCTTTGCATTGGTTTCACTGGCAAGGCCAACCCCCAGGAACCTGTGACCCAGGAGACCAGGATAAACAGGATAGAGGGGACCGGTGCTTTGGGGTACAGTTTGTCTGGTCTAGCTATGCACCAGTGACTACCCTGAATACTTTGGGCAAGGCATCACTGACATTGAGATTCACTTTGGAGATAATATTTTATTTGTTTCTCTCCAGTGTCATGCATTTGTCCAACATCCTCTCCTAAAATTTAGTGCCAGTATAACCCTATGCAGTCAGAAGATTAAATTTTGAAATTAGATACTGAAAAAGCATTTTTTTTAAATTATGAGTTTTATACAGGAACATGCATACATCCTCTCTACAATATTTTCAACTGAGACTCTTCCATTTCCTTATGTGTATTTGCAAAACAGTGACAACATCTGTTCCTCAGGCTTATTAAGTGAGTGGGTTTTCAGGGGGTTTTTTGGGGTGTTTTTTTACTCTCTTTTTTTTACTTATATTCTAAATTTTAAAAGGAATTAATAGTTTCTGTAGGTCACTTGCTCTCTCTGCATTTTTTCCCCAGCAATAAAACTAGTTGATAGTCTTTATCTGCTTGAAAAAAAATGACTGTGCAATATATAATTTTAGTCCAGTGAAGTAGAAATCACAAATCTCTTATGTACTTAAATAGTCCAATGTTTCTAATCTGGTGTTGGCAGAGGACAAATGAAGTTGTAAGGGGGAGGAATTCTGTACAGATGAAGAAATGGCAAATTTACAAAAGATAGTCATGTGGTCCTTTCCTGGCACAAGACATGCATGAGAAAAGCCATGTGATCTCTCTGCATCTTGTAGCCATTGAATCATCAATATGTATTTAGGCAAATATAGGAAGTATGTGTCACACACAAGTGCAAAGGAAGTTAATAAACCACTCACATGGAAAATTCTTGAGATTAGATATTGCTGCTGTGTCATTTGTATAACTGTGAAACATGTAGTTAAATTAGTTCTGCAAATATTGAAAATATAGCTTCTGTGCCTTTCAAATTTCTGCCTTACCACACTCTCAAAAACCTCCCTTTCTTATGAGTTCTGTGGTGACACAGTTGGGGGAGACAAATCTTTATGAAAAGAAGTCACCAGCTTCAATTGAGTTAATAATAATACTATTATAATACCAGTACCTTTTCTGTCACAAATCTTCAATTAAGTATTATTAGGAATTATAGCAGATTCTACACAATCTGTGTTTCAACAGACTAGATTATCACTGTGGTCAGGGTTCACAATACTTAACTTTCCCAAGCAACAACAGGTAATATCTTAAACAAACCCATATGACATTCCAGGAAACACAAATGAAAACTCAGTTCTTATGGGAATTAGTTCAATATCTATTCATTCCAATGATAGAAAAAGAGAATCTTTTCTTCACATCAATATGCTTCTTTCCCTTTCACAAAACACCAAAAAAGAAAGTAAAACAAACACAATGAAGCAGTGAGCAGAAATCAGGGTTGAATGTAAATGGTGTTTTGTTTGATACAGAAAACCCTATATGTCTCAAACTGTCAGGGAGTATTTATTACAATGACCAAGAAATATCAGGAGTTTGCACAAAAGATTTTCTCTTGATTACATAACTAGTCACACTTGTAAATATGCTGGATATAATTCTTTTTGCTAGCCTCTAAGTCTTCTAATATTTTTGTCACCTTTGTTCAAAATCAATGACCACTATGGATGTTTTTAAATAGTTACATTGTCTATATAGAAACAATGAATCTCTTCAGATAAAGTATGTCAACATATCACTGGTTTCAGGAGTATTTGGGTGACTGAGATGTTTATTACCTGAAAATGCACTGCTCATTTAAATCACATCAGCTTGTACTGCAGGTACCCACTGTCTTTCATTTCAGGCCACTTACTATATGAATAGGCAAAATGGCTTATTCTATTTTAAAGCAGCTCAAAAATTCCTCTTTTACATTTTACATGAATAAATAGAAACTTTATAAGGCCTAAGGGGGCAAAAAAACCTGCCAATCATTGGATAAATGTTTAAAGCTCATCTCATTGTTTTGCAGCTGTTGCCCTTTGCTGAAGGATATTTCCTGTGCTGCAGACTCTAAATAACAGCATTTCTTTTAAAGAATGTAATTAGAAACACATCTGTTCTAGAACCTTTAGATTGAGCAAGTCCTCTGTAAACCAGACAGGAAGATTTTTTAAAAAGCATTTTCAGCATACCTAATCTCTCTGCTTTCTACCACCCTACTACTTTAAAAAAAAACAAAAAAAAACCCCAAAAAAACCAAAAAAAACCCAACTATTAAGTATCCAGATTTCTGTTTTGATCCCACAACATACGTGACCTAGCAACCAGTTTGATAAATTTCACTGAATTTCTGGAAACAAACAAGCTAATTCTTTTTTAGATGACTTATTACTCTGGACCTTCAAAAAAAGCCAAGAAACTTTTGGCTAGATGATAGGAGTTACAGAATCATGTCCTTCATCTTCATGGGATTTCAAATGCCTGGTAGAAGAATAACACACATCTTGAATTTTAATCCAGAAAGTTTTGACAATCTCTTTACAGGCAAGTGCAAGCTTTAGCTGTGACTGGAGCTTATTTCAGAGTTAATCTCATCTGTTGTTCTGTCACTGGGAAGAACAGTACTCCATCAGTTAAACTACAATAATTAGTAAATAGAGGATGAGAACAGCTTCCTATCACCTCAGCTGCTGTAATGGCCATGCAGCCTCTACTTATTTTTGTGGAAGTAACTCTGATCCACTTCATGACAAACTAGCTTCAAAGGCTTACCTGGTAGAACAAGAGGATGTATGACTGAAGCTTGGGCACTGCTCTGTACAGAAGGTGAGCACTGCAGGACAAATTACAAGGTAGAAAATCTAAGTGATCTGAGTCTGGCTAATCTAACATTTTCACTTTGATGCACCATTATAAATATCTTTGATTTATCTTTGTGATGATGCCCTTCAAAAATCACAACACTGGTAATAAAAATGAACAAACATGGAAATCAACAGTGTTATTTTTAATTCTTAGCCCTGAATTATGTTCATTCCAGCAACTCCTCAGGTAAACAATTATAAGAACCCAGTTTAAGAAATTTATCTTATCTTAAGAGATAAGAAGCGCCAGAAAGGAAACCAGTTTATTTCTCAGCACACTCAAAAACTTAGTGTTTTCTCTTTTCAGCAATGTATTTAAAACAGCCTCACTAAGGCCTTATTATTTGTTCTAAATTCAACCCCTAAAAATCTACCATTACCAGTAAGGGTCCTGGTACATTTTATTAGTGATCCCAGTTTAGAAAAGGATATCAATGAAACAAGAAAAACTGTCTTGAAAAATGGACGTGCTTTCTAAGCATAATTGAAAAAAAAAAAGCGCCTTTGGGCAGTGACAAATCCTTTGTTTTCACTGTGTAAGATTCCAGTTAATCCACAAGTAGTTAAACATTCTCATGTTGACGAACATTACCAGTACAGTGCTTTAGGTATTAGGAGTTTACTCACAGATATTGTCAGAAAGCTTATTAAACTCTGAAGTCCTCCAAATCTCTATGACTTAAGATTGATTGTCACAGAATTATTTTTCATAGAGTGATCTGTTAATGAGGGCTCTCTGTGCTTTATGATATTTGGTTGGAACAAAGCTAAAAAAGAAAATATAAATAATTTCAAATGTCTTACAAAGACTAAAAATATTTTTGTTCTGTTATTAAAAAAATCAATATAATATTGGGTGAATAATTTTTAATGTTTTTAAAATAAACTCACACTACTTTACCATTAATGCATAAACCTTTTCCTGTACCATTTTAACTAGTAATTCAGGTCTTACTGATATTTCTCCAAATCAAGGATAGTGAGTTTGTGCATTGGTTACTACTCAAAATTTATAAATAAATCAATGGTATTTTGAAATAGTTTGGTGAGTGATTTTTTCCTAAGAAAATACAGAGGATTCTGCAGTCCTTCCCCTATTAATATTACTTCAGAATAGCCAGCCAATAGATGAAAACTTCTATTAGTTGCAATATGGTAAATATTGCAATACATAAAGTATTCATGATTTTTTATTATAGATGCTGACATTCAAATACTTTAGACACTGCTTACTATTTTTTCCACCATCTTTTCTTGTTTTTCTCTTGATATTCACACTGTTAGCATTCTGTTTTCATACTGTTTGATGTTTCTAATATCTGTCTTTAACATAGGTTCACTTTCTCTCAATAAATACAGTCTCTTTATCAAATTTGATTCTTGGCCTATGGGCCCCAAACATGAAAGAAACTTTTATACTGCTCTGCTAAATAAATGGTCTTGATCTAAGTACTAGTGTCTCCATGGTAAGATTTGGTCTCTCTAAGTGTTTTAATGAGGGAATGTGAGTCACCAGAGGACAACGATTCATGACTACAAATTACAATAACTCATGGGTAGTTTTACAAACACATCTGGCTATCCTGCAGATTCGGGTCTAAGAGAAAGGTAGTTGGGTGAGCCTCTACTCACTCCCTGTGAAACACTCCCATGAGCAATGTTACATGTGCATAGCTCCTTAGACCACATAAGGTTTAGGTAAAGAAATACACACTTGTTCTTTCAAATCATACACAAGAACTCTAAAACCCACAAAAAAATATACTTTCTATTTCCTTATTGTTTATCCATGGAAAATTAAAAAATAGCAGTACTGAATAACATCCTAATAACTCGAGTAATATTTTTGCCATTTGCTGAGCCTGAAAGGAGCATTTCTATAGAGTCAGTGAAAATAGATATTTTCTATTTCACCAGGTGCAAACTTTACAACACTAGGTGTGCTAGATAAGGTATTAATCCACAACTTTATACACACAACAACAACAGGTATGAGCTGATGTTCTAGGAATCCACCCCTGAAGATCAGACAATAAATATATGTCATTGTCCCTTCAGACAACTTACTATTTTCCTCCTGTTGCTGTATAATCTGTCAGTGTTGACTATTGTTGCATTGTAGTGGACTTAAGGGTCCAGCTCTGCTTTAGAACATGCACTAGGTCAAAAGGAACATATTTGCTTCCTGTAGTCACTATCTTGTGATGCTATAGAACAAATGAAAAAATAAAAAAGGGTATTTTTATTTACTATCTGAACAACAGATTTGAAGGTTATGAATCTTCTGATTTTGGCATTTGGAAAAATGCTGATTCCAGCAAAGAAAAAAACAAAAATTATATGCATTTGCAGTGCAGCTGAGACAGCTGAGGAACATCAGCCACCATCCAATTAATAGATATCAGTGGCTTTTGTCTCCTCATCCTTTATTTCATAATGAAATTTTAGCAAAGAGAATGCAAGAATTGTTATTAGATGTTTGCACCAACAACTCAAACTGACAGTATACGATCAGTTTCAACCATCTGTAGGGACTCTTCCTTTTAGATTTAACACAAAGTTATGAAGTAGCTCAGAGATACTACCAAAATGAGAGCAAATAGAAGATCTGGTAGTAATGTCTAGTTCGGAAGTGATCACTAATCAAAATACCTATTTTCTTCTTTGGACTGATTTCCATCTAGAAATGTGCATTTTGTAAAGAACTTCTTAAAAAAACAATGACCTGCTTGCTTCTAGTGCTCCTAGACAACTAAATTTCCATAGGAGGCTTAGAAGAATGCCTTCCAGAACCTGCTACCCCAGAATGTGTGAATCAATCTGCCTCAATTAACTCTAATTGAAGGCAAGTCTCAGAACTTCCTTCTTAGTCCAGTTTCCTGGGTAGTAAATGTTATAAGGAAATTCAAACTCTTTGCATAAAAGTTTAAAATAAAAGTATTATGATAAAAGCAAGGGCTTTTAACTATTTCACCTACTGAGCTTCATTTCCCCTCCGAGACTTTTTTCTGAGACTAAGCTGCCAATCTTCCCCTTTAACTTCAAAGAGCTTTTCTCTTCCTTAGATATAAATAGATCACTGCAGACACCCAGAGATAGAAACCCATCCACCTGTAAAGATTTACAGCAGAGAAAGCCTGAAGCTCACCTTTCTGAAGGCCCCCTTTCCTCATCCTGCCAAAGGGCCAGGTCTTTCTGCTCATGATAAGGCAGATAACTGTACTGCACTTCTGTTCCTAGTAGGTTTTCAGTCAGCCGCAGCCTTACCCAAGTCACAAATCTCCCCTCCACAAACCTTGCAAGCCTCCTTTCTTGTTATCAGTGCTTTATTGTGAGCAGGTGTAGTAACCTGCTTGCTCTTGGTAATAACTGCATTTAACACCTCTAAGTGATCCCATACTTTCTTATTCTGATACAGTGCCAGGCTTCTATACATTTATTCTTGAGGGTAATAGTACTTCTTACTGAGCAATAAAAACATGTACAGTGTGCTTGTTTGTTTGCTGCTCACACTGTCAGTTATCTATCTATTTTGATCCCTTGGTGTCTTTGTTTCCATATTTTTCACAGAGTTGTCAATTTTCTTCCTGTTCAGCAAATTTCTATATTAAACTTACCTAGGGAGAAGTGATTGCAGTTCTTCACTGTCAAAACTGTGTGGGTAACCAGTGTGGAATTTTTTTTTACCTTTCATTTTTCAAGGCTTATATATGTGCATATAGCCACTAAATATTTTCTCCATCATGAGCTAAAAAAATCCTAACTTTGGAAAATGGCCTCATATGGGGCAGAAAGCTACTTATTTCCATCACTGCAGGATAGCAGCTATTTGGTTTGTTTTTTGGCATGGGAAGCCTGAAAATAGAATTTATTAGTGCTAAAACCGCACGCATCTTTCCAGAACATCTCTCATAAGAACTTTACTCTGGTAAGCAGCTTACACCCAAATTTACCATCATTTGAAATAGAAACTTATTCTGATAATGTTGCTCAATGTTGCATAATCCTAAACATATAAATTCATAGTAATTATGGTGCAACAGATGTTGATAACTTGCAAAACTACTGAATTATGTTATTTTTTTCTAAATTGTTCTATTCTAGCAGTTAGATAACTGCATAACTTTTCTTGGATTTCAGAAAAGCCAATCCTAGAAATCTTAGTGCAATGTAGGTAACCAAATATTGAACATAATCCTACATTTCCTGTAAGGGCATCTTTTAAATATCTCTGGATAGGTTATAAACATTCATTTTTCTTTCATTTCATATTCTTGTATCACAAGTCTGTGGACTCAACTCAGCCACAAGAAATCACGTCAAGAGAAAGAAGGCATTTTAGGACTTGTTCCTGGAACAAAATCTTTGTCTTACTGAACCTGATGGCAAAATTCCTGCAGATTGCAAATGAACACAACTTCTCTGGAGGCCCTCGCTAGGTGGGCTTTCTGCTCTGACCATAAGGTCACATGTTCTACTTCATTCTGAAAAATACATGCACAGTTCTCACAGCTGTAATAGTTTAGAAGGTGAAAATCCATATTGTCCCTTCTGTCAAGCATTTTCTTGTCATGGTTTTAAGCCCAGCTGGAGGTAAAACACCACACGAGTGCTTGCTCAACCACGGCCCAACCCCAGTAGGATGGGGAGGCAGAATCAAAGTAAAACCTATATGTTGTCATAAGAACAGTTTAATAACTGAAAATGAAGTAAAATATTATAATAATGATTCATAATCAAACTAGTTATAATAATAGGGAAAAACAAGTGGTGCAATGCAGTTGTTCCCCACCCACTGAATAATGTCAGACCCCTCTTCCTAAACACAGCTCAGCCTCACTTCCAGGTGCCCTCCCCTAGTTTATGCACTGGGCCTGACATCCCGTGCTTTAGAAATACCCCTTTGGTCAGTTTGCAGCGCATTTCCTGCCTATACTCGCTCCCAGTTTTTTTTTGCAGACCTCCTCACAGAAAATAAAGATAGCAACAAAGAAGGGAAAACATTACTTGGGATGAACATGACTTAGCAAAAAAAGTAAAACATCAGTGTGTTTTCAAAATCTTTCTCTTTCTAAATCCAATGCACAGCGCTGTGGCAGCTACCAAGAGGAAATTAACCACAGCAGAAACCAGGACACTTCTCTTGAAGCATTTCACTTTCAAAATCCAATCAGAAACATCTGTTTTTCCCACATATCTTTTTCTGTAAGGGATCATAAACCAAAACATTCCACAGTAATTTACTCACTCCTAGTCTCCCTGCAAGATATATTCAGAGTCCAAAGAAGAAAATGTCTTACTAATAAATAGCAAAATCTCTTTTAAAACTATGTCAAGCCAATTCAAATTGTTAGCATAAACTATCTGGAAAAAGAATACTACTGAACAAATGTATTTAGGAAGAGAGAATCATCAAATTTAGTTATGTTACACCAGAAATTTCTATCAACGTATGCCTTAGAGAAGCCAAATCAAAAGCCACAAAAATCTCTGGTTTTGGATAAAAAAAATACCAGATAGAGAGAATTATAACGAGAACCTTCAAATAGCTAAGAATAAAAATAAACAGACAAAACAAATATGTGCTTTTTAAAAGGGCATAAGTAACAGCAAGCCCACAAATTTTCCTGGAAATGCAAAAAAAAGACCTTGCAGATCTAAAAATGCTGATAGAAGACTCTATGGTTTTAGATGTACAATTTACACTAAGCAAGTTCTCCCTTTCTTTTGTGGTAGTTTGGCTCCTGCACAGCCTTGGAGAACATTGTCTTCTTTTTCAAACTGGGGCTACTACACTAAGTTCTTCCAATGAGACTGTCTATTTCAGATATCAGGCAACTGCTTTTATTAGGACATTTTAAAACCTAAAACAGATACATCTAGGCATGCAATTACCATGAAGGAAAAAGGAGAAATATGAAGTTAAACATCATGTAAAAGTGGGCCTCTCCACATCAACTTCTATCAGCAAATATCTTACACATTTCAAATATTGAGCTCAATTAAGCATCCTATTCAGGAGGAGAGCAAAAAGTCAAACAGAGTAGATGAATGAAGGCACCGATAACGTTGGCCAGCAAGAAACACAGTAGTCAACAAATGATGAAGTGCTGATGGTCTGTCTTGCTTTAATCTTGACTAGATTGACCCTTCATCCCATCATTATCTTGATTAATTGCCAACAGTCAGTTTAGTCAGCACATGTATATTTTAAATAAATTTTCGGGTGAGCATCATTCTTTTCTCTATTTCTAACGAGCTTGATAGAGAGAAGGCTCATATCCTTGCTGCCACAGTTCTAGGTCAAAGCACATGTAATATAGATCAGCTATAACAGCTGGAGGCTGCTTGGAGAGAGTATATTAATTTCTTACCAGCCACAAAGAATATTACTCTGTTTCCACATCCAGTTATTCACCACTCAGTGGCAAATGCTATTGAAAAAGAAACCTCTACATACAGAAATTTTGCTGATGTGGAGGTGTATTGAGATTTTTAACGTCTTATTCCCTGCAAAGACTCTACTAATATTTGGGCATGTACATTAAAAATTACATTTAGAATTTTTTTTACTTAGTTTGCAAAATATGATGCAAAAACCATATGGGCAAATTTATAGAGAATATTTTAAATTTGCAATTTTTTTCATTTGCTATAAGAATGCTTTCATGCACTTGAATGTTAAGTGTTCTTAAAGGTGTTATGCTTCTTTCTTTCTGTCTTCTCGTGTCAAAAGCTCTTTACAAGACTTTCCTAAGCTTTCCTTGGCTCATTAATGACCAACCAATCTACCAACAATGCATGCGTAAAGACAGTCAGCACATTGTGTTTTTGGGAAAAGAAACTTATCAGTCTGTCTTCAACTGAAATGTCCTGGATTTGTCTAAGGATCTAAATTCTGATGTTTGAGTACGGTGTTCCTATGCCAAAAAATTGCAAGCAACTTGCTGAAACAAGGTAGATGAGGATATCAGAATAATTAACAAGATGCATTCTGTAATGTCTGTTTACATAATTTCATAAGTAATTGGTCAGATACAATTGACAGAAAAATTTCCACTTGTCTGTCTTTAAACAAAAATGTTTATGAAATCCAGATGTTAAGCAATCTCTGCAGTTCATAGGACTATGTCATGAATAGACATTTGATTACAAATGACAGTAAAATTATTACTGTCTTTCAAAATACATGTTAATACCTATTTTGATTTGCTAAACACTTCTCACTGACAACTGAACACTTAGACAAGCTGATCTGTTTCCCTTTTCACTAAATTTAAGTCATTTACACTACAAGGCCCCACCAAAAACTACAGAAATTTTTCACCTAATACCTATCAAATTGCACATTATGACAGAATTGTCAATTTCCTAAACAATGAAGAGTGGACTAAACAGTGAACAGAGAATAGAGTGGGGAAAAATAGGAATAAATTTATTCAGAAACTGAATTATTAACTGAAATAGTTTGATTAAGAAGGTTTTTTGTGGGTACCATGAGACTCATTCCTGGGTCTGCTCTTTGTACCTGGTCAAGAATTCTCAATTTTACTATTTTCTTTCTCCTTATGAATTGTTCACCTGGTTTACAGGCCTTGGGATTAATATTCTCAGACTGTACTTGCACTTCATCTTACTGATGCTCATTGTTTCAATAACATTAATATCTGTTTTTTAAAAAAAAGTATGAGTGCTCAACTGGATTCTGGAAAGTCTACCTACTTATCTAAAACTAAAGCATTTCCGTTGCTTCCTAAGGAGTCACATGGTCACTGGATGGCTTTTGAACACTATCCCACTTTTTATACCAAACCTTCAAGAAGCTGAGGATTTGCTATGGGAGCTATAGAGGTATCTTCAGATATATGAGCTGAAGTTGAAAAACATTCCTATGAGCAGGATCTAATTTGAAATGTAAGTCAGTCTTTTTTTCTGCAAGTTTGATGCTTGGTATTTAGGAAATTCTGGTAAAGGATCAGGTTAGTGATCTAAGGCTTCACAGATTATAAAAATGAACATTTTTGAGTCACAACTCATCACATTTCAAAACTGTTTCTTTCCTTTTCCTTGCAGGCACCAAACACACAAAACACAGTCCTGCAATATGAACATTACACAGGTAGTAGACTGCAGTCTAGTAAATACTCTCATACCTTGCATTTGGAATCCATAGATTCCAAATGCTGTATAGACATTTATAACTTTCATCTTTTTATGCAGTCTATTGCTTTTCTACTGATTTATTCTTTTATGTATTTTACTATTTCCCTCACATTTGTTTTTCTAAATTGTGTCAAATTTTACCAATTACTTGACACTGAATCCTTCTACCAATACAAAAAGAGAATTTTCCTTCCCCTTACCCTCTTCTTACCTATTTCACTGCTGTTGCCAGTTATAGGACATTCCCCTCATTTCAGAGTCTACTTTCTCCAGGACTGACCATACCTCATGAGAGCTCTTTATGGATCTAGAGGTTTTAAAAGTCTCCCCCAATCTGTTGTTGCTGTATCTGAACTGTAGTGTTATTTGAGGTCTTTCACAATAAATATCACACGGTAATTTTTATCCCAGACACAACACCTGTTCACAGGGGAACACTGAAGAAATTTGCTTTTTTTAAAATAAATTAATTAGTTCATTTTAAAATAATTTTATTATGGAAGATGGGGAGGGAGTGGAAAAATAAAGAGTAAAAAAAATCAACTGCTTATGCTTTTCAAATCTCAGGAGAATAAAACTAGAAAAAAATCACTTCCATGTTTTTGAATAGTTTCATAGTCTCCAGCAAGGAGGAGTGCACAAATACACTATCTGTCTTCTCTGTGTAATGAACAGGTAACTATGCAGCCACTCACTGATTGCAGTAGTAGGCTTTTATTGTGGCAGAACTGTAGGGACCCTGGGACATTCTGTCACTGTCAAAACTCTTAAGCACTTCAGTCTCCAAAGGCATCTCTGAAATCTCAGGCCTCTCTCTTGCTGAGGAAAGGCTTGGGACTACCAATATAAATAATAGATCAAACTCAGCAAAAGAAGAATATGTCAAGAGACAAAGCAAGGATGGAAAATTTTTATAACATCATGTGAAAACCATCAAGACTCTTTGAAAGACATTGTTTGGTTTTATCATGCTGCTTTATCAAAAATAAAATTCCATTGTTCAACTCGAGCCTCACACAGTCTCTGAAGAAAACTCATCCAAGTATATAAATGAGCAAGAATTAAGCTGTGTCAGCTCTTTGGATAATTAGTGTAAGAAACACAAGGGAAATCCTATTTTATTTAATTTTCCTTTAAGAAATTTTTCATCTTAGCATGTAATCCCTTATCAGTGTTCTGATTTTATATTATGAGTACTATGGTTCTGTGGATAAAATTCACACCTGATTAGATAAAAACAACAAAATGTAGGAAGCTTAAAATGACTACAAGTAACCATCCTCTACCCTACCCTCAAAAGAGAAGTTCTACACTGTATAATTATGAAACTGAAAAAAGTTTATGGGAATTAATTTAGAGATGCATAATCCAGTTGTGCAGATTGAGTACACAGACTGGAAACTGAAGGAAGTTTTTTATATGCAGAAGGAAAGGTTTGTTTCTCAGGATAGTGAATTCTGCTTTCTGAACACCCAATATTTTTAGTCTCAAATAGTGAATGTTCATAATACCTCTCTCTTTTCATTTCTTGAATTTCATGGCTAATAATCTGCTCTTTGACATTCAAGACAAAACAAAAGTTAAGACTTCTTAACCATGAATTATAATGTTATCAAAGAGTGCTGAGATTTGGGGGTCAAAAAGGTGAACTTCCTTGGAGACATAATAAACTGTTACAGATATCTGGTTATACTGGTGATATACTTTTTAAAATAAAATCAAATAACAAAGGAAGCAAAGAAGATTATTTGTTGAATTGTAACTCCAGAGACTGTTTTGCACATCAGAAGGAAATTCTAATTTTGCTAAAAGGGTCACAGAAAAGTTACCATCCTTTGCAGTTTATTAAGTTTTCAGAACTTAGTGAGAAAGTCTCATTAGAGTCCATATAATGAATCTTACGTGACTTCATTTTCATTTACTGTCACTCAAAAGATTACTGTTGAACAAAGGTATAATCTCACAGTATTTCCAGTCTAATCAGAAATGGGACAAGTCTAAAACAGAACCCTTTTTTTGAGATTACTCTGAATCTTTCAAACTCAATTGCATGCTCAAGAAGTAAAGCTTATTCTCAGAAGGGAGACTGGGTCTCTACCTGCTGTATTTTTAAGTAGACTAAATTTTTTTCAAGCCCCTCTCTGACAAATCAAGCGTGCAAGTGTGTCAGTAAAACTGTGCCAGTAGGGCCAGTGACAGACAAATATATCAGGTGATATTGAGAATGTTGATGTTGCTGCCTTAGGTCCTTTTCTGGCAGCTCAGAAAAGACATTTCACTCTTTCTGAAGTGAGACTACTGCACAGGAAATATTTCACTACACAAAATACAAGGGGTGAGAATAACTTTGTACTGAGAAATTATTAAGCCAAACACATTATTACCTTTTTGAAAATTCTTCTTAAGATAAAATTTACCTAAAATTATTCCAAGTATTTTTGCCAGTTTAGTAACCATCTNTTTTTTCTAACAACCATCAATACCCTGAGCCAAGATGTGTTTCTGATTTCTTTCCCCGGCCACTTTCCAGATTGTAGCCCTAACAGAATAAATAATGCAGGCCTGCACTACACATACTTTGTGCTCTACATAATTTGTAGTTCTACATAAGTCTCACAAGCCATGACTTTAGAAGAACCAGAACAAAATTTTCAAAATTGAAGTATCAAAATGAAGTATCAAATATTTGGGCTAAGCATCTTACCCTGGATTTCTGAATATTTTTTTTTTTATTAAGAGCAAGAAGTGCTTGTTTGAACAAGCCAGAACTCTGAATCTATTACAAAGGTATGCTGAGTTGAAAACAGTCATTTGACTGTACCTTTTGTTCCATAAGGTGGCCATTTGACAAAGGAGAGGGAAAGAACAAAATGAGGACGAGTGAGAAAAAACAGTTCCATCTGACTGCAGTTACTAATGAACTTAGAAAGTGCTCAGGTTTATTAACAGGAATTTGATAATTGTGTCTTAATTTTCTTACACTGAGACGTAATTCCTTTAGTCAATACTGTTCTATGTTTCTCCTATGTTGCCTCAGCTGAAATGGCCATTAAGATAATTTCAGAGGATATATGTAATTATTTCCAGTATTTCTTGGCTTACTGACATTCTTGACACTGATTTTAAGGAACCTCTGTGCATGTTGCAACATGAATAACTTTTTTAAGGCTTTAAGGAAATCTACAGTAGCTACTGGCCTGGTAGTTGTTTCTCTGTATCTGATAACTGAGTTCTTAACATTTGACTAAATGTTTGTTGAAGAAAACATGTAATGCAGCAATTTGCTGTCAACAATATTGTGTTCCGTACAAAATCTAAAGAAAAATATATTTCTTAATGCAAGTCAGTCTAAGTATGATCTAAGTTTTCACATCAAGTTAAACTTTGTGTTTAACTGCCTGTATGACTATAAACTAATGTTCTCATGATTTACACAAAATTAGAATCAAGTCCTGCTGATTCCTTTTCCTCTACGTATGATTTTTATTCTGAGTTGATACATGCTAAAGGTCTTATGCCTCAAGGTATGATGATAAATAGTCCCACCTTTCACACTGAGCCAGACTCAAGACTATTAAACAAAATATCATGACTACAAGAGTCACAAAATGTTTCAAAGACAGCAAATATTCCTGACCACTTCACAAGACCTAGATTGAAAACATAGCACAAGTATTTGAAGGAGTAGAAATTGTCTTATGATTCATCCTACTTTTTAATACCTTATTTCATGTCCCAAGTTAAGTTAATTAGCTTCATCCATGCAACTGTCATGTATGTGAATTCAAGTAGTTGTAAAGAAAATTCTTTTATAATATAAATGATTTTTGTAGAATTCAATTCCTTCAGTAATTTACACATGCCAGAACCATAACTGATTTTAAAATGGGATGAAAAATTTCACAGAATAACCACTCTCTGTGGTTCTCCACTGACTATTGAAGGCATCAATCCATAAAGATATCAATCCATTTACAGGTTAGGATTATGACTCTAAATAGGGTTAGTACACCAGAGGAAGGATCATATTAAATACATCCTGTATAAATACATCAAAAGAAATACTCCCAATCCAATAATGACCCCAGTTAGAGATATAAGATAAATTTAGATAATTTGATCCAAAAATAATTACAAAATATTTTTATTCTAAAAAATTAATGCCCTTTCCCATGTAATTTTGTTTCTAAGAATACTATTTTCATCCTGTAGGTCTTTTCATCCACAAATAGCACAAACACAAATATTATTCAATAGTGTTTGGAAAGCAACTCCACCCTTTCACAGATTAAGAGATAATAAGAAATTATCAGATATTCAGAAATAAAGAGGCTAAGAGGAGTACTAAGTAATATACTATTCAGTTATATTGTTATACACAATAGATAACTGCTTATTTAGATAAAGATGAGAATATAGTCCACTCCAATATCTTCAAAAAGAGATTGAAAATTGTTTTTAAACAAAAAAAAAACATTTCTAAGTAAGGAATCAAAAATTTAAAAGCTTACTTTTCTTGTTAAAGCCAGAAACAGTAGTCAATTTCATAAAATTAATATATTCAGAACTAAACACACACTTGTTTCTAATTTCAAAAGCTGCTCTCAGTTTTCAGTAAGAAAACTTTTTTCTCCTTCCTAATATAAATGATCATACTCTCATAATAAATTATGCTGCTTTTAGGTGTCCTGCTCTTCATTTTGGTCTTTGGTCTAAAACAAAAGAAGTTTATTAAAAAGTACCTTCATAGTTATTTCAGTGGTGAATTATTTAGATGAGTGGCACTTTCAGGTAGGGGATGAAAGTACCTCAGAATGTTATATCAAAGGCTTGAACTCCAACACACAGATTATAGCTCTTTGGGTAAGGGATTTCCTAGAAGTACCAGACTTCATGATCTTAACCCCACAGAGTTAAATAGTATTTCATGCGTACAAAATAAAAAAATCAATATTTTTACATCAAAAGCAATTAACATGATGAATCTGAAACTTTGCTCTCAGGGTACTGTCCTCCCAGAAAATGGGTTTTTATAATACAACTCTGATTCTCCATATTTAATTTATCCTGGTAAATTATAATAAAAGCTGTTATGCTTAATTCATAAGGTGTTTACATTATTATAAAATGTAACTCTTTTTCATTTGAAAAGTCTTCAAATCTATCTTAGCTTCTTAGAAAGAAGTGTTGGACAGCAGGTTTTAGATTGGAGGAGAAAATACTGAGAAAAAAGTAGGAATACTAAGCGCCCTAAAATTACTACAAAAAATGAAACCTGGAAATACAGTGGGTATTAGAAGAGAGAACACAAAATTGAAGAAAAACCTAGGAAGAAAACAGGGTGACATCCAAGAAGGGCAATTCTTCTATTTTAGCTTGAGCCAGCACATCACCAACACACTGTTGAACATAGTCCTCACAGCAGACCCTTTATGTAGGAAGGTATTTCTTACAGACTACAGAAATGCTTTTAAGGCATCAAAAATAGGATCAGCATTATATGACTTCAAAATCCTACTGGTCCAATCTGTCTAGTTATATCCAATAAAAATAAAAAGAGACGGGGGAAAACAAACAAACAAAACAAAAAACCAAACAAACAAACAAACAAACGAAGCCAAAGACTTGTTGGATTTATGAAGAAGTTGAAGCACCAGAGTCAAGAAATGATAAGGCTGATGTAGTAAAATTTGGAAGCTGACTTACAGTGGCTACTCAGCCTTGAAGTGTTAACATTTTAACAATCTACATTACAAAAATCTTCATTAGCCTTTAACTGTGGTTGTTGAGACAGCCAAAACAAACAAAGTGCTTAGTTAAAAACTTCTAGGGGCTCCAAGCATCAGGACTTTATTATCTATCAGTCTTTTAGACTTGCCAGAAGACTTCACACACCAGCACCTTGTTATTTAGCAGTCTCCATAGTATTTCCCAAAGGCATCTCCAAGCAGATCTCAGGAACTGTCCATTTATGCCAAAAGCTCATCAGTCAGTCAGTTCTCCTTCTTCTCTCTCCCTTCTCACAGCACCAGCTCACTCCATCCTGTCCCTGGTACAAAGCCTTACCTTATCTGTCCCTTGCACCACCTCCTGTCCCTGGGTCTTCACAGCACAGCAGCAGATTCCATCTGACTCCAACTGAGCTGCAGCTGAAACTGATCCCCCTCCCAGCCAGCTCACTCTTTATCACATCCATAGCTGGGAGAGCAAGGCTGTTCCCACTTTTGGATAATTGACACACCTGCAATACAACAGCCACAGGATTACCTTTAGTACCAAATCTGTTTCCCCACACTATCCTTACCTATCTTACTGCATTTAATGTTGCTTGCTTAAAATTTGGATAGGATCATAACTAGGATATGCCTGCACTGCGCAGAGATCCTTCAGCAAGTGCTGACCAATACATGCCTTGGTAGCATGAGTGAAAGCCATTTATTTTCTTTACAATAAGCATGAGACCTCGGCGCAGCAAGTCACTATAACCACAGAAATGGAAGTACAATGCTCCCATTTTGTAGCTTTGTAGTCCCTGATTTGGGACTGGTGACAGAATTCCTCAACAGCCATATATTGTGGTTGAGAAAGCTGTAGACAGGAATTTGGAAAGAATGGCTTTTCAGAGTAGATATGTACAAGAACCAACTCAGTCACTTGTACACAGCATTACACAGTTTGGATTTTTGGGGGTGTTTTTGATACATGGCTTCCTGGAATTGTTTGCATGGGAAATGGATCATTTACCATTATTTAAAGCAGGGTGGTCACTGGCATGCATGCATAGCTTCTTGCATTTTTAGTGGAAAACAGCAATGATTGGAAGTTTTTTGGGCAGTGTCTGATTATGTTTGCCATTAAATGTATAAGAAATGTAAAACTGTATCTTTTTTACTTAGTTTGCATTATAGCTGTTAGTTTTTTGAGGATTTATTGTGTTCTGCCACTTGTAAAAGAAGGGATGTCCAAATATCTTCTAGTAACATAATACGGCAAAATAAGAATTTAAGAACAAGGGACAAGCTGAAATATCCCTACTACACAGATTATCACAGGTATATAGATGTGCTTTTTTATTAGTTTTCTACAGAACATTGTTCAATGTATTAATTGAACAAAATATATTTGTCATTCCTGCAACCATGTATTGGTGACAGAACAACACATCACTGAGCACAGTGGGCCCAATTGTAAATCATTGCTGCATGAATAACTAGTAAAAAGGGTGTGTAGAAAAATCTCATCTTCACCCACTGTAGCTTTTTTCCTCCAGTGCATATTTCATAAATAAAATTATGTAAAGGTTTATGCAGAATTTTACTAATTTGATCATGTAATTTCTACCAGCTTTTACCAAATGAAAATTTGTTAGAAGTACAAAATTGAATGAATTTACACAATAAATTCGAACACCAAACACATTTTTTAAAACCCATGCAGTTGTCAGTGAAGCAGATTTGATAGGTCTGCCATGAAAAAACCGTGGACCTCGTCAAAATGATCTATAATTTGCACTAGAGACTTTCTTTTACCATTTACTACTGCCAGAATGTACTATAATTCCTTCAGAGCCACCTAAAAAGAGCAAGTGTCATTTTCTTCTGAATCAGTGGTTCCTGTTTAAAAGATATGGGGAAGTACCAGGAAGCAAGATATCAGACAGCTCAAAAACGTACACACTATTTTAAGTTATGTTGGACACAGAATCTAGCATATGCATAAATGCACAAATGACTGCTCAAAATACTGTACTATCTGTTCAGCCATCTGAAACTAATACAGTATAAACATGAATTAAAAGGAAATATCTTCTAGTGTGCTCAGTTATCTGTCCAGAGATTTGCAGAACAGAAAATATCTTTCATTGAGGAAATTGGGAAATAGATTTGCAAGTGGAATTTTAAATATCATTGCTTTCCCAGCAATCAAATTAATTTGGTACAGCTGAAACACTGTATTGGCCAAAAAAAAAAAAAGGCATAAAAATCCATCAAAAACCAAGTAGATGTAGATATTTTACAGCCTGTTCAATTTTGCTGCCTTTTTTAGAGATGCAGATCATTTTACAGAGCACAAAACCATTAATTTTATATTTACTTTGTTGAAAGGGCAGAATAAGCACCAAATAACACCTTCAGCTTTTGAAGAATCTTTTGAGTTGTAAACACTGGTCTGCGTCACAAACAGACAAAATATTTAACTATAACTTTCTAGATAAATTACCTTTTTTTGCTTCTGCAAAAGGGAAAGTTTTAGTTCTTCCTACGAGTGCCTGTAAAGATGCCATTTAGTAGCAACTGTGATTTTTTTTCTCTGGTACAAACTCATATGGGAAGATGACTGAGTCTGACCACTTTGCTCTCCAGGGTGTGAAATACCATCTATGGCAACATCACATTTTAAAGGAGTGGGCTGTCCTTGAGGCCTAAAAAAAAAGGAACCACTTTCCTGCCAAGTACTACCCAGCCATGAAATAATCTAAAATCTCTCTTTCTACAACCTACTGCTATTAACTCTTGCCTTATTAAGTAACGAGACCATTTCGGATGTGAGCCATAGGAGAATGAAAAATTTCTCCCAATATTAGCTCAATAGTAATTCAATTTAGAAATTGTGTTTATCTTTTGCAGTGTTTCGCTCTTTGAGCAATTTGGCTATGGTTAGTTATAATTTGACACATGTTCAGCTCTTTGGAGCACTGTGTTTGGAATTTACCTGTCTTAAAAGACAATACTGCTTTCTTCATTCTGTACATTTCCCAGGCTTCTCAGCTTTGCAAGGAAAGGCATGTTAAATAAGACACACATGTCATGACCCTCAGTACAGTATTTGCTTCAATCTAATTAGTGGTAATATGCAACTGCTAGGATCAGATAATTAGATCTAAATTTGGTAAAGTCTCCAGATAGTCTTTACATACTGCCATTGTGTCTGTAATGGGCTGAGGCAGCATTAGGCCTCCTCAGCTCAGATGTGCAGAGATATTTTGTGTTTCTCAGCTCTCACTGTCAGCCATGATTAGGTGCCAATGCAGCTGGAAAGAAGACAAACAGATTTGGTTTTCAGATGAAAGTCAGAAACTACTGTGCAGTGATATCCACTACTGAATAAAAAGACTGGCATGGATTACCTTATTAAGTACTCATTTGGCTCTCAGTCAAGGAACCTGATAGATATTTTTACTGTTGGTTAGGAACTAATTTTTGTTTACATTTTTTGTAATGACTCATCTTATGCTTGGGTTTTTAAGCAAGAACTAGTGGAGGAGAAAAGAAGAATAATAAAAATTTACAATCTCAAATCAATTAATACTCCAAAGAAATTTAGACCCATGTTTGCTCAGCCAGAATGGTTGAACAGACAACAGATGCTCATCGATGTCGGAAATCTCAGGACAGATTTAATTAACTTTTTTTTAATCCTAATTGCTTCTAGATCATCTACTGTGTTATCTCAGCAATTATTTTTTTCTTTTTCAAGCAGCCCAGAATGTAATATAAATAGAAGCTTTATACTTATAATGAGACTAATTTTTGTGGTTTTAATAAAAGCAATGAAGCTTTTAATTTTTTTTATGAGGAATTCCTCATAAGCTTTAATAGATATAGAAAATGAGTAGAAGAGAATAAAAAAGAAAAATATGTTAAGAAAAACATAATATGAATTTTTCCTTATTATTGGACTAGCTTCTCCTGAATGGTTTCCAATCAACATTGTAGATGATTTTTAAAGCATATAACTTTCTAAAGCAGCAAGTGGTCACGGTGGTTTAACTCCAGCCCACAACTAAGTTCCACACAGCCACCTCCTCACTCCCTGCCAGAGGGATGGAGGAAAGAACCAGAAGGGAATCAGAAGAATAAAAGTGAGAAAACTCATGAGTAAAGATAAAGACAGTTTAATACATAAAGGAAAAAACATACACACAAGCAAAGTAATATATGACATTAAATCACCACTTCCCATTGGCAGGCAGGCCTTCAGTCAACTCCTGGAATGTGTAATGTCTGCCTGGGAAGGCAAACAATGAAGCTTCTAAGATCTTTCCCTCCTTTATATTCCTTTATATGTGGAGCATGGCACCATATGGCTTTGGTCAGGGAGGTCAGCTGTCCTGGCTGTGCCCCCTCCAGCTTCTTGCCATCCCCACCTGGAGTCCCCACTGACAGGGCAGCTGAAAATATTTTGACTGTGTAAGCACTGGTCAGCAATTATGGAAACATCCCTGTGTTACCCACGCTGTTTCTAGCACAAATCCAAACGCAGCCATGCAAGCACTGCCATGGATACAGCTGTCCCTGGAATGAAACACAGCAGACTACAACCATATCACTGTGCCATGGACTGGAAATATTTGGAAACTGAAACACCTGAAACTGAAACTGAAACAAGCAAATTTTAAAACATTAAGCATGAGTCCATTTATATGTAGATTTAATTATCAGGTACTCTATCAACAATTGAAAATCATATATAAATCCAACTTAGTAATTGAGGCTTGGAAAAATGATGTGTTTTTTGCTTCCAACAGACTGATTCCCACAATGTTTGATGTTCTCAGCCTGTGACTGAGATGGTTCATTCAATTCATCTTCAAAGAGGGCAGTTAAAACCAAAGTTCTCTACTCTTTCTTCCCCAAGTTCCACTCTGTATCCTCTGTGTTTATATGAAACTGTTCCAAGAGCTGAGACCAACCTGGTGCTCTTTCTCACAGGTTCCGCCTTGTGCAGGTTTTATCCTGCAAATGATTGTCTGTTTCATCTTCTTCAGATGGGTATTGCCTCTTTAGGGACTAACTCATGCTGCTGCTCCTATGATTTCTTCAAGAAACTCCAGACTGTGAAATGTTACCTTAATATTTTTAAGCCAATATGAAAATATGTTTCACCTGGCATCTAAAATCTATCAGTTTTGTGGCATATCAAGCTCCAAGATAGGCAAGGTAAGCTTGTAAATTGGTCTTCATGCTGTATATGTTTAAATAGGTGAAAATCCAGCTAGGATTCCCAAAACTGACATTCTGTGCAACATTTAAAATGCCAGTACATTTGTTTCTCTAGTGTATACCATCTGAGTTTCACAAATTTTTCACGATTTTATATTTCTAAAATCAAACTAAGGATTTTTTTACAAAGTCAGTACTGAGCTTCTTCCCTTTTCCTCTCCCTTCCCCTGTCTTCTCTTCCTTTTAACCTTCCATTCTAACCTCTCCTTAGCATTCCCCTCCCCTCATGCTTGCAGTCCCCTCCTTCCACTTCTCTTGTCTTCTGCCTTCAGTTTTTTTACTCTCTTCTCCTTCTTCTCCCTCTGTAGCTATTACATTGGTGCTGCAAATTTTCTTAAACATGTGGAATCTTTAAGAAACAAATAACTCCCTCTTTATGAAGGAAGCACCTTCCTGAGATAAAATTACATCTAAAGAACTTAATTAGACTCTTAAGGGAAAAAAAAAAACAAAACCAGAACACAGGATAATCATAGCTGCATTCATTCAAAACAAACTCTCACACAGTTGTAGCAGAATGCAAAGATTAAGCATCTGGAAGTAACACACAGATAAGATATGTAGGAAAGACAAGTAGGGAATGTTATGTCCCAAAAATAAAATAACCTGGTTTGGAGGTAATAGAAATGAGCTTGTTATTTACAAAGACCCTGGTGGGAATTATCTGCCATGCATTTTAGGAAATTTTCTAGAATTTTTCTTTTTTACACAGATGAAGCTAACTTCATATACACATGTGAAATAATTTCATATATATTTGATGTAAGCAAATATATTGCCTCCAACTTGTGACTTTCTTTTCAAGAACCAGATAACAAAATGATACCAAAAATATCCAAACAAATGCTTCCAAGAGTATCTACAATTTTTCTGAGTTTTATAATATATAATTGGTTTTAAATGTTTTCCTCACATTGCTGGATAGAATCACTCAGTGTTATTTACAAGTTTTTTACAAGCTTAAAGAGCAACAACACAGAAAAGCAAATAATGGTCAGCATACTTGTAGATTTCATTTAAAAGGCTTCATGCTTCATACTCAACAAGTTTTGCAGTTTATTTTTAAAATAATATTGGCTAAACAATTTTATTTCTTGAACTGCATAATTACCACTAAAGATTCCTGTTAATAACCTGCAAATCTGTGTGATTGTACTTAGGAGCATTTGCTCATTTTCAGTGTGCTAACCAAGCAAAAGGCTTGGAATAACAAGAACACTGAAATGAAAGGAAATAAGAGAGTGTTACAAGTCTTTCCAAAATTTTTGATCTCTGGCCATTTAGAAATCAATGTTATTGGAGATAAAATCATCATAATATGGACACCAGTATAACACAAATTTTATTAAATGGAAAAGGGATTACTTTGAAAGGAAAAAAAAGGCATTTTTACTAATTGAAGTCCACTCTTCTACTCATCAAAAATCTGTGTTTTGGGTGTTATGACATAGCCACACAAATGGAGGATAAAAATCAGAGGATCCAGCTAAGAAATTACAAGGTTGATATAATTTTATCAAGTATCACATGAGGCAAGAGATTTCTTCTTTCCTCTTTAGTCAGGAAAAGAGAACAGGAAAAAGATCTATTGAGAAATGAGCTATGTCTTTACTGAAATATATCTTTACTGAAATATTTCTGATATTATTATTTTTATTTCATATAAGAAATCCAGGGCCTAGTTCAGGGACAGAAGGAAAATTACTCCCACCCTTAGGATGTGAGGAACTGATTTAGCTGCAGTGGAAGACAGGGCAACTCTATGAAACAGTCTATATTGTACTGCAGTTTTGAAGTACAGCCATGCTGTAATATTTCTAAGCCAGCATACTGCTGTCAGCATTCCCTCAGTCAGGTTACCACGGTGAGTGGGCTTGTTGCCAATGCAGTCAGCTCTGAATTCCTCGAAAGGCTTTGTGCCCTCTGGATGGGAAGATAATCTGTACTTGGATAATGTGATATTAGCACTACTGCAGTTACAGGAAGAGCTGCAGAAAGTACTTTAATATCCACAATACCAACCCTCATTTTTCTTTGGGCACCTTGCAGTAGACACCACCTTATACACCCCACTGTCGTGGGTCTCCAGCTCCTCTTTGTGGATGACAACAGTGGCTGCAGCAGAAACAATATGAGGACTTCCAGCATTTTGCCTCAGCACCCCTTCTGCTTATTCCTCTGAGTAACACTGCCAGCAACCCAGAAGTTGTTCAGCATTGAGTTTAATCATGGATATGCATTTTACCTTCCATGCACTTTCTAAATCTCCGGAGGTCCCAAAGATTGAAGCCTCCTTCTGAAATTATGTTAATTCCTTGTATGCAGTTCGGAACAAAAGTAGCCCTCTGCAATCATTTTGTTGTTAATAATTCTGCCTTTAAGCAAATTCAAAAGAAGAAGAATAAGTATACACTCTCTGAGATATCTGCACACTCATGCCAAAAAAAATCAGAAAATCACTACACTAAATATTGCATAAATTTTCACAGAATCACAATTGCATATCCAAGCCCTCCAGAGAATATTTATGTATCAAATACATGGATTTGCAATCATGAAGGCTGTTTTGTATATTCATTACCAAAAAAAGTAGCAAATTTCTCAAATGTATTCAGAGCATAATTTCCAGTCACAGTTACTCAGGGTTCCTTTTTTTATTTTTTGTCCAGAAAGCACAAGTCCATTTTCATTTCTGACTTTCTTTTTCATGTATCACACTCTATTTATACAGTTAATCAGGATCTAGATTTCATCTGGTACAAACCCAATGTTGCTAATGTCATTAGTTTCTGTCATGTAATTTCACATTCTGTTAAGAAACAGAATTTGAAATTAGCATATGTGCAAAAGCAATCAGATATTGAAGCTTTTTTCCTCAGCTGAAAAGGTCAAGTACTTGTAAATCCTTGTCAGAACTGAAGCAACACGAATGCACTGCAGTGGCAGCATTCCAGAAAGGTGCTGCATTTATTGCCAAGGTAGTGCTTGAGCCTCAATATTGTGAAAAGCTGTAGCAGCTTGTAAGAATCATAAAATAAAAAAGTATCTGTAGTCAACAATGTAATATATGATTCAGGCATCCTGAGTAATAAAGTAATAAAGTAATGAAGGTAAAGCTTTTTTTGGAGTATGTACTGAGGCATCAGGAAAGGCAAGGTGGCAAAAAGATTCTAGAAAACCTGAAAAAGGGTGATTCTACTCCCACAACGGATAAACAGTTAACTAGTTATCATCCCTATCTTATTATCCATCCTATGAATATGTATTGAGGACAAACATTCTTCATTACATTTTTTTCTTTGAGGTATTTTGAAATTTCTACTGAAGATGCACAAAATGAGTGAAAAATCAACACCACAGGTCCTTAATCCGGAAATAATTTTATCTTCCATGAGTAATACAGAAGAATCACATACAATCCCAGAATATGCTGAGTTGGAATGAACCCACAAGGATTACCCTGTCCAACCTCTGGCCCTGCACAGGACATCCCAAGAATCATACCATATACCTGACAACATTGTCTTGAACTCTGTCAGGCTTGGTGCTGTGACCATTTCCCTGGGGAGCCTGTTCCAGTGCTTGACCACCCTCTGGGTGAAAGCCTTTTTCTAACATCCAACCTCAACCTGTCCTGACGCAGCTTCAGGCCATTCCCTTGGGTCCTGTCACTGGTCACCACAGAGAAGAGATCAGTGCCTGCCTCTCCTTTTCCCCTCACAAGGGGAAAAGTTGTAACTGCAGTGAGGTGTCCCCTCAGTCTCCTCTACTCCAGGCTGAACAGACCAAGTGACCTTAACTGCTCCTTGTATGGCTTCCCTCAAGGCCCTTCACCATCCTCATTGTCCTTCTTCAGATGATCTGTAATTTAATATCTTTCTTACATTACAGGGACCAAGACTTCATGAAATACTCAAAGTGAAGTGGCATCAGTGCAGAGCAAAGCAGGACAATCACCACCCTTACCCGTCTGGCAATGAGGGGACAATACAATGAAGTGATTTTTCCCAGATTAAAATTAAAGGAAGGAATGCTAGATCAGGAATCAGGAAATCATTTGTGTCTGTGTTTAAATCAGTAGAGCAAATGAAAAACAACTTCTCTTTAAATTAGCATTGTTAATATGGCATATAATTGTGGTCAGAAGTTTTATGTAACAGTTTATATTTCCTATTCATGAATTAATTGATAGAGCTCTTTTAAAATTATTTTTCTCAAGTGGCAAAACAAAGTAATAAGTTTCAGTATCTTGTTTCAGCTGGCTACCTACTGACTGATAACTAAACGTTCCTCTTTTTGTTTAAACTTAAATGGTACAATTTTTGTTAATTCAACTACTGCAGATATTTTACATATTTATTACAATTTATGCTTTTCTTCGAAATATCTGTTATTGGCCAGTGTCAGAAATCAGGCAGATAAAATAATTGGTTGCCCCACTTATGAATAGTTAAGCATTTTCACTGTCAAATTTTGAGATGCTGAAACCCCACAGAGATTATATATCAGAAACCAGTATCCTACATTTTCTTCACTTTACACACAGATTTGAAAGTGGTCTTAACCCATGTCTTGAGAAGCAGTGATCTTTCCATTGTCATACAGACATTTATTTAATGTGGTGAATTTGCACAAATATTAGGAAATACACTCACTCAACTTGTTTTCATTGAAAATCAGATATTACATGGAGAAACACTGAGGAAGGAAGGAGACAGTCCCTTTTTGCATCTGTAGGCATTTTCAGTTCTGGAAGCATGAGAACTGTTAATGTTTCTTTCTTATTTATTTATTTTGAATAAACTGATTCCTCTTCTTTAGATGTCATTTTGTTCTTAGCTGCTGCTACACATAGACTTAGCACATTTTAGAATATTTAGTAATTGTCCACTCAGATGGCAACTGGTCCTGGAGTCAGATGTCAAAACCAGGTGTCTGAACCCCTCAAGAACTGCTCTAATTTGCTTCCAGGAATGGGACATCTATAGCTTCTCTGGGCAACCTGTTCCAGTGCCTCACCACCCTCACTGTAAAGAATTTCTTCCTAGTGTGTAAGACAAACGTGCCCTCCTTCAGTTTGAAGCCATTCTCCCTCACCCCTACACACCCCTGTAAAAAGTCACTCTCTGGCTTACTTCTAGGCCCCTGTTAAGGACTGGAAGGCCACACTGAGGTTTCCCCAGAGCTTCCTCTTCTCCAAGTTGAGCCACCCCACCCAACTCTCTCAGCTCATCCTCACAGGAGAGGTGCTCCAGCCCTGAGACCACCTCCATGGCCTTCTCTGCACTTGCTCCAGCAGGCCCACATCCTTCTTGTGTTGGGAACCCCAGAGCTGGACACAGCACTCCAGATGGGGTCTGATGAGAGGGGCAGAGGAGAGAATCACCTCCCTTGGCCTGCTGGCCGCACTTCTTTTGATCCAAGCCAGGATGTGGTTGGTTTTGGGGCTGTATAATTTTTGTTATGTCAGTATTCATGCCTCTAGGACAGTTACCCTCAGATGGGACAGTTCTGCAGTTAAAACTAAATTCATTTAGGAAATAAAAGGCTTCAAAGCCCCTCAGCTATTGCAAATTCCAAGGTACACACAGACCTGCTGCCAGCTCCAGATTTTCTTTTTGAATGATACCTTCAACAATTGTGAGATTGAATGTGATGCAATCATAATGAGGAATCAATTTCCATAAATATTGATTATTATCCTTCTTATTTTATCTGGTGCAATATTAGAGTAAAAATATAAACAATTTGAGTGCTTTTCTTTAAATAGTGTTTAAAGTCCGTGTTCTCATGTTGCAGGCTCCTGCACTCCTGCATTTCAAAGTGTATTAGGCCTGCTCCTCACTCTGTTGGAGGTACCAAGTTGTTAGTGCATAAATTTGCCTAGTCTTAGAATAACATGATGCCCTTGAGAACTGAAATATAACTTGTCTTTTACCTTACACATTCTGGAATAGTTAGGTTTCCATTTTAATTCTTCTGTGACTGATAGAATATTAGTAATGCTTAATGTTCAAATTATGTGATCCACCAGCTGCAAACAGGTAATTTTGTTCAAATAATGAATGGATTGAAGTTAATTGAACTGCAGAAGTAACAATAATATAATGTATTTGTTCAACTGTAGCTCCATTTATATTTTATTTTTAGAGTGAATTCACTCAAACCTTTTTCATTCATTTGCTCCCAAAACAATTGCCAGTAATTTGCTTCCAATAAACCACATGAAGAAAGACTTTACCCATAAACTAAAGACTGTTAAATATTGTTACATTTTTAGTTATCTGACTGCTATAAATGGAAGTGAATTTATAGAGGATATATTACATCAGATTTTTAAGTTAGAGACAGTATGACATAAGAAATTGTTTTAAATGCTAAATCAGCAATTTCTCCATCTATTTTTGGTTAAGCAGAGTAAGAATTCATTCAGACTTTTTCTGCATTACTCTGGAACAAAATGTGTTTCACTTTTATATAGCTATTTCTCACAAGTTTTTCTAATTCCCTGCTCGTTTTTTGTCAGTAATTCCCTTAAAATCTGAAGATATTTTTTCTCAATATGCAGATGTATTTGCATAGTAAAAAAAGAGAGAGAGAAAAGTAAAACTATAAAAAAGTATAATTCTTGCCTATTCCATTATCTTCCAGCTAGTAACAAGTAGATGTTTATATTCATTTACAGTAAATTGATACAATCGTTTTGCTGACAGTTGTGTTGTGCTTTGATTTGCCAGGTGGGTAGAGCTTCATAACTTTTAGAGGCAGAAATATTATCTTTGGATGTATTTGCAAAATATCTGGAATAGTATTATTACTGAGGATGTGTTTAGCATTCTTGAAAAACACATGTAATAACATTTTGGCATAGAAGAAAAGCCTCACATTAATTTCATACTTTACCTGAGGAATAACATAGTGAAGAGCAACTTACTTGAGAATAAAAGCTTTGAAAAATGAGTCCTGTTTTTCTCCATTTTTCATGTTTCCAAGTTATTTAGTTCACCTTCAATTAGAACACACACTGCATGCCCATGAGTAGGCCTGGATTCAACACAGGATTTATAATGAAGCATTCTTTACTGCCAGATATCCTGGAAATCTTAGACCATCTGGTTTCACAACATACTTTTAGCTGATTATCTGCCTAAGAATTAATTAGGAACACATGTTAAACTGTTGTGATAGCAAAATTGTTGACATTTGTCTTATATGTGTTTTGAAAAGCAACCATTTTCCAAATCAGCTTCCAGAATAGGATGATGTAATGAATTAAAAGGCAGACTCTACTAGGATTAAAATGCATGTTACTTGGCCAGGAATGATACCTAAAAGAATTATATTGTATTCTTCAGTGTCTGAGTATAAAAATATGACACAGATGAAGCTTCTTCTCATATCAGTTAATCTCTCTCCTTCATATAAAAGATAAGTGTGGTCTAAAATTGGGAACAAAAACAAAACAGCACAATGTAAAGTAGGAAACACATGAGATTCAGATGCTTAAGGATAACTGAAATATGTGTTCATTTTCTCAGCAGAGTTAGCTGGCTTTTAATTTTCAAGCAGAATATATGTTTGTGGAATTTATAGTTAAATAATTGCACATAGAAAAATACCAAATATGGAATTTTCTGAAAAAGGCACCTTGACTCAAAAGTTACTTGTTCTTTCACTGGGGCTTTTTAAAACAAAGACTACCAGCATCTTATGTGAGTAAAAACAACAAATTATTGTGACAAAATAAGCTATTGCACATCAAATGGGTGACTGCCACACACCACTTGCTTGCTCTGAGTCACTGAGAAACAAAATGCCTAAGCAGCTTCAGCTATCACAAGAGAGTTGGGGGGTTTTTGTGAGTATTTATAAGAACATAGCTTGATTAGCATGAAATACCTTGAAATTGTAAGAAACAGCAAATATTTAAACTAGCTGACCTCCAAATCTTTTTATCAAACTGTGAATAGAATCAGTCATATGATAATATTTCTTTTTAAATTGAGGCATTAATAAAAAGAAAGAACACTTTCTATCTCTGATACTAACCTTTCTCAGCAGAAAAAAAGGCAATACAAATGAGAGTTTAAAATTCAAAGTTGTTTTCACTTCTAATATTTGCATAGTTTTTCTAATAAGGTTTTGAAATCTGGTGTTTTGCCTTTCAGTCTCTTTAGTCCATTTCATTCTGTAGGAGTTAAAGACTTTAAATTTGCGATTAAATAAATGACCACAAATTAAATACTTGCAGGCCTTATTTTGTGCAACTGCTTGCTAATGTATTCTTAAGTCTCTGAGTACAATATTAAGCCAGAAGGCATCATGGCAATTTCTTTTTTGCAAAGCTGGATTTTTCTGTAAATAGTAACTCTTGTGGAGCATTTGGTTTTGCACACCGTGCTGAAGGTCTAAAGTTTTTCCATGAGCAGCCTGGGATAATGGAATGGCTGTTTTCCAGTTTACATAAGTCTATCTCCTATCCTCTTCTCACTTCCTTGGGTGCAGTATTAGTGCCTGACACCATAAAATATCATTTAAACACAGAGAGAAGCAGCAAATGTTGCAACTCATGCCAAGAAATGTAACTGCTTTTGAAATGAGTGAGAGGAAAAATGCTGGCATGTTTTAGCAGCTGTATGTAGAGGATAACACAAAACACAGAACAGAAGAATCTAGTGCTTCTACAGAATTTGTAATTCATTCTAACTTGTGGTTCCAGCTTCAGTAGCATTTACAACTCTGGAGATTAAATGCAATCTGTAAAAAAATTTTCAACTGCTACAGACATTGGTTAAGGACTGGAGAAAGCAAAGGAAAGATCACTATAAAATACACGTGTATGTGCATATATATATATATATAAGTTTACAATTCCTTAAAAACTCAATAGGGATTTACCAAATTTAAATTGTTATATCAGTCACATCAGTCTATACCTACCTAATTTCTCTATTCAAACAAGTCTAAAGCATCATAAAATATTGCATCAAATCCCTCCCTGTGCCTAATCTTCCTCTAACAATAGAAAGGTGTCCCACTTTCTTAACTATGCTACTATACATAAAACTACACAATTTTCCAGGCATTGACTTCAGCTGTGATATGTAGCAAGACTTAAACAGCCAAAATCTACATTCATTATGTTTCTCAGGTAAGGAATAAGTTCCAATCTGGTCAAATATAATACAGGCTTAATAATATGAAAATTACTAAATAAGTTGTGGACAGATGGAGACAGATCTATCTGCCAAAGATATACAGGAACACCTGCATTGACAGACTTTTCATTAGAAAAAGAGAAAAAAAAACTATTCACATAAGAAAGTCTGATGTCTTATAGGCTTACACTAGTTGAAATAAAAAGGATTTGATATTTTAAATGGATCTATGAATGACCATTAGTACTGTCTTTTTACTGACATTTTTACTGTCTTTTTACTGACATGCTGACTTTTTTTCTCTTGTTCACTCTCCAGAAATAAAAGTAATAGTGTCATGTAGTATATGTCAAAGATTCAATTTAAAAGAATTTCTCCAGCTGATTTGTCATAATAAGGCATTAATGTTTTCACTGAAAAGGCTGGATAGGGAGAAAGGGAAAAGATGTGGTGAAGTCACACTTCAGTCTTTGTAAGTATAAGTTCATTATCATAAATATTTCTCTTTCACCAGTGCCCATCAAGTGAAGGCATTTCAATCTCAAGTGCAGATGAAGGAACTTCTCTTCTTTCAACTTTTATTATGCAGCTTATCATCATTATTGTTGAAAGATACTATTATTATAAAGATTAATTGGTAGTCAGAACAATACAACCACATATCTTACATTAATAATATATGAGCTTCCAAGAACGAAGCTTTCAAATAAAGCAAACCATGATGTTTGATAGGTCAGACAAGAACATGAAAATGTATTTTTTTGTTATTACAAAGCCTTTTTGTTGATATGTAAAAATGGCGAGGAGTCATCTTCTGTCTCTGCATAAGGACATCTTTTCATATTTGTAAAAACTTCTTAAGTGTTAATTAGGTAAGAAGCCATCAAAAATCAAATTAGGAACAATTAACACTCATTAATGCTAAGTAGAAATAAAAGAAGGAAACATATTTGGCAGCACGTAGACTCTTATTGAGGTGTTTTACTTGAAATGAGGGCAGGCCACAATGCTTTACTGTGAAAGTATTCAAAACTCCTGAGTTACAGCTTTTCCTTTTCATAAATTAATCATTGTTCAACAGAGATGAGAAGTCCTTTTAAAGCACAGCTGAAGATATACTATGTGGTATGCCATCGTTTATTAGAAACAGATATTTTTGAAGCAAGCTAGAACTCTTGGAAATACAGAGCAATACAGTCACAATTACAATCAGAGATCAGGTATGAGTCTGAGCATGGTTTTCCTGTTCTTTGTTAACATCAACCCAAAAGAACAGCTGAACCGTGATTGTTGCCATTTCTGCTGTTTTTTCCTAAAGCTCTTTGCAAACTAATGCATCAACCATCAAAATATTTGCTATATAAACTCAAAAGGCACATATAGAAGTAAAATTAATTCTGCATGTCCTCTGTAGCAATTTGGTCACCTTTGTATAGGCTTCTCAGCTACCTGACATGATGAGCAAATTGATTTTGAGAAGACAATAAACAGTCATGAGGAGCAAGAACATGAAATTTCTTCTCAAAATTATTTTACAAGCCAGGAACTAAATTAAAATCTTCACAATTTCAGAGATCTTCTTGTGAGGACCTAGCAATGAGAGATGGCAAGGGAGCTCAGTGATAAAATAAAATGCCAAACGTGGATTTTATATCATAGAAGATTCTGTAGCAAGAAAAAAACACAGAAGACAACAGCTAAGAGCCTGACAAGATTATGATTGTCACCTACAATTAATAATCTAATACATGGCCTTGTCACAGTTTTATGCAAGTGATCCCTGTTATTAATGATTACAATTTCATTTTCTCTTCCAGGTATCATCCATTTTCTTTGCCACTTATTTGGCTTCATATCCAATGTTGGATATCCACTTAAATTAAGTCATTTTTAAAATAATTAGCACTATTGAGAATATTTAACTCTGAAATGTGTTTTATGTTGTAAACTGTTCTATTTTATCAAAGGATGCTCTTACACCTCCTGCATGTTTATATTCAGAACCATATGCCGTGTAAAGTACACATTTATGACTTAGGAACTTTCATCTGCAGGGCTCAGGTCAGTCAGAGTTTTTCTAAAGTATTTCTTCAAGTTCTTTGTCTTCTAAACTTAATAGGACTATCCAAATAAATTAATATCTATAGGACTTCCATGTCTTCTTTAATTTTTCTAGGGAACAACTGAAGGTTGAAAGTGTTTTAAACTTAGCTTCAGTTAACCAGTGATGCAAGTCTAAGGATAGATGATAGCTATCTACATTTTATAATCTTCTCCCAGGAGCTCTAGGCATACTGACTTCAAAGTTCCAGAACCGCAATTCAGTCACTCCCTAAGCAAGCTAACAAGGAGACCAAGGAGTCTTCTACATGTAACATGACATCCTCTACCTGTATATATTCATTTAAGATAAAGCATTTATACAGAACTTGATCAAAATGTTAGAACTCCTGCTTCCTGAGAAGCTCAAATAAAAAGTTCAATTACAATGTGAAATCCGGAAATTTAAAGTAGTTACAAATCTAATACTTTCCTCCAACCTCCACCATCACAATTTTCATATTAAATGAAGCTGAGCCTGAAGGCAACTGTAACTTCTCTCTCTCACCTTAGAGGCTTGCTTTGACAGTGACAGCTGACTGTCATTGCATCAAAATCCTCAGAGAGTTTGCAAATGAGATACATTTCCCTGCTAAAAGCACCTGTGAAGGCAACAATAAATTCAAGAGGATGGAGGGAAACTGAGCAATTAAAGGTAGTCTCGCTCACTTGCAATTAAGGATAGTCTCACTCTTTCAATGATGAGAAAATAAATAAGAATTATATTAGAGTTATTGCTAAAAATAGTTAACCTCCTTAACTGTTTGCTTGCTGGATTGGATAGATTAACTGCTCAGATACAGTTACTGTTCAGTTACAGTTTTAAGCTTATAGTACTTATGATATTTTCTGTTATGAAGACAAGAAATCAGAAAATTAGGAGAGAAGGAGCAGCAAACTGCAGAAAGGGGTCAGGCTGCTTCATTTTAGAACAACAAATGCATTTGTAAATTAGGCTTCTAGTACTCTTCCTCTTCATATTATGCTTCTGTACAATCCACATCTATAACCAATGCTTAGCTGAAAAGGGAATTGAGTACATCATGTTATTGTGTTGTAGATTCCAGAAGACATTTTTTCCTACTTGTGCTAAGTGAATTTCTACTCAGACTAAGAGTGCACTTTGGCATTATGAGTTGATTTAAAAGCCTAAGCAGCAGATGACCATCTTTTCCAAGACTAGAAAAAAAAAAAATGGTTTGTGTTTGAGACAAACCAAGCTACCAAGGGAGTCCCCTATCCTAGGCTTTTAATAATAATTTCTTGACACCAGTGTGGGATTTCAATAAAGCTGCGATATAAATATACAGTTTCAGCATTTCTCAGAGGAAAATAATTTCTGTCTTCAGTTAAAGAGTTTGCATGGAAGAAATGTGCCTGAATGTATTCAGAAAGTTGTCAATCAGATAAATTTTGACAAAGTGTAAGGTTCAAATTATATCATATATTTGTGTATATTAAATCATCAGTATTTTAGAGCTAGAAATACTTCTGTGTCAGCTGTCAAGGTCTATTCTGAAGTTTAGACAAGAGACAACTGAAGAGCAAAAGCACATCTCCAGTGGAACTGTTTTATTTCACAGCCTAAATTCAAAACATGTTTGCAGTGAGCCTGTAGGGGAAGGGACACAGGAGTACATCCAGTATAAAATATTATGACATTTTCTTTTCTCTCTTAAAATTGTTACATTAGTTTACAATAAGGACTCCTCAAAAGCTTAGGGTAGTTTCAGATTCAGGATGATCTCTAGAATGTCCACTTTTTTGTTGCCAGACACAACTCAGTATATATACTCGTGTTGAATTAAATTGATTTAATTTTTGGGGGGAAAAAAACACAAAAAAGCCCCCAAAATAAATAAATAAATAAATAAACAAACAAACAAACAAAAAAAACAGCCATACAGGAAAAAAAAAAAAGTAAATATGTTGAAAATCCATTAAAATGTTCAAAATTGCCTTTGGCAAAAAATATTACCACATTCCTTTCTTGAGGAAATCACTGTATGCTGTAAAGACCCCTAAAATGACAATGAACATTGTCTCCAACCGTGGAGACATTTTTTGGTGACCTATACTTTTCTTGGTACCTTTCCTGACATTTCACACAGTGGTTTGGCCAAAGATATCCACACACTTGTCACCTAGCTCCTAGAAAATTTTACTGCATTGTGTGCGTAAGTATATGAAGAAAGGAGTGGCTGCATAATCAAAATACAAACCACCATTGAACCACCATGTCCATATCTGTACCATGTTCTTATTCTTCCAACTCATCCCCTATATTTCTAGTATTTGTCACCAAGACACCCAGCACAGTTGGTTGATATAGTTATAAAATCCAAGAGGAATCAACAGGCTGAAAGATTACATTCCACTGCCTTTTCAAGTAACCAGTTTATACAATTTGATTTTATGCATATAAAGATTTAGGAGGGAAAAACAAAACAAACACTCCTGATTCTTAGTGAATTTTTATGTCCCAACTACCTGGACAAACCAACTACATCAGGTTATCTACCAATAAAACTTCATTTTCTAAACCATTATGCATTTTAATATTTAAAAGGAAGATCAAATAGTCTTTTTTCATTTTGTTGGGCTGACCTTGGCTGGATGCCAGGTAACACTAAGCCTCTATTTTTCCCCTTCCTGAACTGGGCAGGGGAGAGGAACATAACAAAAAGCTAGAGGCCCGAGCAAAGAACAGGGTGAGATCACTCACTGACTGGGCAAAACAGACAGCTCAGAGAATGTGATTTATTGCTAAAAAAATCATAAAAGGTTAATAATAAGTAAAACAAACAAACAAACAAACAAACAAACAAAAAAACCCACCACACTTTCCTTCCACCTCTCTGTTCTTTCTAAGCTCAATGTTGCTCACACACTGACAAGAGCTGCCTTACCATGGTCTTCCCCACAGGTTGCAGGGGAATCTCTGCTCTGGCATCTGTGGCTTCTCTTCCATCTCCTTCTTCACTGACTTCACTGTGTTTGCAGAGCTGTTTCCTTCACATATTCTCACTCCTCTCTCCTGGCTGCTGTTGTACTGCATTTTTTCCCCTTCTTAAATACTTTTCCCACAGGCACTGCCACCATCACTGCCAGGTTCAGCCTCGGCCAGTTACAGGTTCCTCTTGGTGCTGGCTGGTGCTGTCTCTATTGAACGCAGAGGAAGCTTCTGGCATTTTCTCCAGGAAATCACCCCTGCAGCCCCCAATGCTGCCAAAACTTTGCCATGCAAGATTTTGGTAAATAGACCATAAAATTGCCATCACAACTGCAGAAGGCAGTTGTTTGCTGGACACAGATACTTGCTAGCCTGAGAGAAAAAGCTAATGGGGATGAAGAATCTGTGGGACTCTAGTCCTCTTCAGGGAAAGACAGAGAAGTATAATCAATTCAATAAATGCTGTTCTCATATGGACGTAAATTGAGTGAAATTTGTCAATTAAACAGACAAACTGTGCCTTGAAGAACCTAAACAAAGAGAAACTAAATCAGGTCCACTGAAATATCCGCATCAGCCTCCCTAAATAAATGACTAGGATAATTAATTTCATTTTATCTACCGACTTTGTTAAGAAGTATCCTTTATTACATTGTGCACTAGCGATAAAGCTGTCTGTGCTACCAATCTAACAAATTCATTTATTTCAAGGCTTTCACTTTTCTCTGATCAGAGTTAAGAATAATGTGGGAGATCATCCTCAGCACTTTCCTTTCTAACTGCCCAATCTGAAAGAACATTAATCTGCTGTTAATATCGACCTGCTCTAGTCACAAATTCCAAAAAAAAGGCCTTAAATGAGGCAATGGATTTTTAGGAAATTCCTAGGTCCTTGAGATCATCATTCCATAGCATAATGATTGTCTGTTAGAAGCTGAAATAAAATTCAGACTGCCACCACAAAACGCCCATAAATCAGTCTTGAGTTTCAGAGAAGGACAAACTGCAGAGAGGTCCTCGGTGAACTAACACATCTGTATTGCCAGTTATTATAAAATATTATAGAACAATGGCTCTGCACAGCCTGCCTAAAACAAAAGTGTTCGTGAATATTTGTTACCATTTTCAAATGCCAGTTTTGAGAGATCTATTATATACTGTAGCAATCATCGAGATGGTCTGAGTGATTCTTTCTTTAAAAGCAAGTGTGCTGACTTACAGAGCTGACAAGAAATTTGAAGCCTGCTCAGTAAAAAAACAAAAAAATCCTTTGAGCCCATGATGTTACAAGAAATACTCAATCTGCAGTGTAAAGCTAATACTTTCTCATAGCCAACTCTCCCCTCAATCTTTCTTTTTCTCAACACTAAATGCCTGAGTTCCAAATGCCATCAATTATTTTACTATATCAGCCACTGACTATGCTCAGATGTTATCAGCTCTTTGCAAAGAAACCTGAAAGTGGAAAAGAGGCAGATATTTAAAGAAATAGAGATGTCGAGGTGACGGCAAGGATGGGCAATGTCCTTAGACATATGTACTCACCTATAAACCTATACAATATGTGAAGCTTTGGAAATTCTTTACATTGCAAAAAACCGCTGAGCATTAATGAAAGGATATTTTGGGAGGCCTGGAGAGAAACAGAGTCTGAATTCTGGAAATTAAAGTTTTAAAAAGGTTAGCAAATTCTAATTAAAGCTTTCTAAACTTGTGGAAACTTTGACATTTCCCAATATCACCATTGATCACATTGACATTGAAGCAATCCCAAAATGAACGCAACAATTAACATTGCTTTAATCACTATTATAAACCTCCTGAGAGCAGTCACTGCAATAAAATTGGCATATTAAATATATGAAAAAATAATTGCAGGTGCAACTAAACATGACTAATGATCAGACAACAGCTTCCACATGAAAAGAATATTAAATAGTTTTGCACAGCTGTAGAAGCCAAGATTGTTAACACCTTGTTTGTTAGAATAGGGCTTGTTTGTTAGAGCACGGGGCAAGAGGACAGAGAATCTCCATTAAAAAAAATACTATTTGTGTGCTGTTTCATAAAATTTTCCATACATGTTTAAAACATAGATGTTTGCAAACTTGGCTGCATCACAAAATATATGGAATGACAGAGCCTGATAGGGATCACCTGAGACTCTCTGTGGCAGTTTTCTTATGAACTTTAATATACTACACAATTTCCTTTATGGAAATGAAGATCTGGTAGGCTACTGTTAGAGATTATTTTGTAGATAATGGCATCTAATCTCTTCTGGACTGCAGACAGTGTTGTAAGGTTGCTATTTTAAGGCTTGCACTTAAATGTTACAGAATCATGGAAAGGCTTGGGTTGGAAGAGACCAAACCCTGCCATGGCCAGGGACACCTTCCACTAGAGCAGATTGCTCATGGCCCCATCCAATGCGGCCTTGAACATTTCCAGGGATGGGACAGCCATAAGTCATCTGGGAAACCTGTTCCAGTGCCTCACCACCCTCACAATAAAGAAGTTTTTACTAACATCTAATCTAAAGCTGACCTCTTGCAGTTAAAAGCCATTCCCACTTGTCCTTCATGCTGCTGTAAATAGTCTCTCTCCATCTGTCTCATAGGTCCCCTTTAGGTTCTGGAAGGCTACAATAAGGTCACCCTGAAGCCTCCTCTTCTCCAGTCTGAACAAACCAAATTCTTTTAGCCTTTGAATATGTGTCTGATTATTTTGTGGCAAGATTTTTTTGGGTTTTTTTTTCTCTGTAAAAGGATTTGAAACAAAGAAAAAAGGTAAACATTTCTGCCAAAGGGTAAATGAAAAATCATAAGAAGTTGTAAAGTTTTTTTCTCTTCTTGGAGTAGTTTATAGGATGAAAGAGAAATTGTTTTTATAATCATCTAAAAATAGTTTAAACAAAACCAAAAATATCTGTCTGAACACATGCAGTTTTAGCACTGTCCTCAGTTTTATTTCTAATTTATCCTAAATTCCTTACCTGATAGATTTATTCATAATCTCATGCAATTTTCAATAACAATCTTATTAATAGATGCCTTTGGCAGTGAACCTGAACTAGCTTTAGTCACTTTATTGTATGTAACAGGGATATGAGAGGTCACAACACAAATATTTCCATAGCAGAGATATAGACTAAATTCTATATTTTTATGACTGTTGCAAGTGAAAATAAACTTAAATAGAGAACATAGAGCTAAAATACAGATTACAATTCTAATTTAGCTTCATGTTTACACTGTACACTACCAAACTGAGATTTTATTTACGTAAATGTGCCTTCAAGTAATGCAATGTGGGATTGACAATCTATTTGTGATGACTTCTTCAGAAACACTGCAACTGTGACTACATTTCCTGTTCCACCAGCTCTTTATGCTGTCAGTCACATATTTTGAGATATCAGTCCTTGTGTACTTTGGAAAAGGAAGAAATGTATTTAGAGGACACAGCAAAGCCAAGGCTTAAGTATAAAGGAAAGACATACACATACATATACATATGGATACAAATGGAAATGGAAAAAATTAATGTTAAGAAAAAAAAGGGTTGTTTTAAATCCTTGGCTGTGGGACAACTTGCTTAGTCAAAAATCTAGAAAGGTTTAGCATTTAAAAGCTTAGTTGACTCGTGAAGCAGAAGGGGTTTTTCTGTTTGGTGAGTGTTTTGTTCAAGGTATTGTTGAATTCCTCTGGAAAGGTGCATTATAAGGTGAGATTGGTACTTCTGGAAAGAGGAGCTCTCTTTCTTCTTTTGAGGGCAGCTGCACATCTTGAAGAGGGAAGTTTCAGAGACACAGGACTCTCATAAGAATAAACAATTCATATGAAGGAGCTACAAGTCTGAAGCTCATAGCGAGATAGATTTTGGAGAAAACCAGTAGACAGGACTGAGAAGTGATGTAAAGGAAATTCCCAAAGTATTGGGTGAAGTTCTTGACACTAAAGAAGTCAGAGCTGGCTGAAACCAAGTTTGAAAACAAGGACCTATTCTAAAAGAATGTATTAAGCAACGGGTAAGTTACTTATAAACTGGTTCTTTCTTTGTCTCTAGTCAAATAAGTTAAAATGAAAAAAGTTTATTATTAGAATATGCTTTATAGTAAAAGTTCTGTTTGATTAGAGGTCCTATTTTCCTATGTAGTTCTGTCTACAATTACTTCCATTATTATTGAGTGTTGGCAAACTCAGACAGAACTGGATATGCGTAGGTGTAGACATTTTTCCTTCTCTACCGCTGAGTGTTTTGATCACTTTCTTTTCTTATTTAGCCTTGACTTTTGTTAACTTGCCAGCTAGCAAAATACTTTCAGGGGATGAATTTAATTTTTCTTTTTTTTTTTTTTACTAATGTGATCATCTATGTGACAAATTTATATGACATTTATATAGTATTTAATGAATGGCCATAAAATCATATTCCATAGCTTTATTACAATTATGACTTTTCAATTTGTTGGATTTGAACAGCGATTATATCAAAGAAGAGATTTTTTTTTCTTAGTTAATAATGTCTCTTTCATAAACTAGTAATGATATTTTTAATAAAAATTTCTATATATGACCCTATCCCAATAATGGTATGAAACAGGAAGTCTAAAATGGCTCTAAATTAATAATAAATAGACATTCATGGAAGCAATAACGAAATAAGCCGTGGAAGGATCCACACCTATGACCAAATTGCTTCCTTTGACAGCAGCAATCATTAAAGACTAAACAGTATCTGATGTACTTTTATATACTTTTCCTTTTTTTTGTCTTTTCTCTTTTTTTTTTTTTTCACCAAGATTTTCTCATCAAAAGTATCACCCGGTCATATGATGAAAACAAGGTAAAGAGCTACACACATAATTGCTACCAAGAGAGAAGATGCTCATTTACAACCCATAACAATTATGTAGATAGACTGTAGGCATAATAAACAGCCACAGGAGGGAGGGAGAGACAAACAATTAATCTAATGGAGAGGGAGATGTTGTGATTAACATTAAATGCTACCCACAGTGAGAGATCTGCAGTAAGAGTGACATACATGACATCTATATAAGACTCACTTGCCTCCTGGGGAGGTAAGACAGTGAGAATAAGAAACAGGGTATTCTACATCAGTAGTAGAAGTAGTTCCCTATATTTATGAAGTTGTGAGAGTGTATCTGCTTTCCACTGAAGCCAGAGTAACTTCTATTTTCTTGAACTTTCCCTTTTAGTGTCATTTTCCGATAGGAAGTAAAAGTATCTGACACTGAAAATAATAGATGGAAAGGGAGAGAAAGGGGAATGGAGAAAGGAAGGAGAAGAATATCCAGCACTAGGACTCCTAGGCAGGCACATTTGTTTTGGCTTTACAGATCATTCTGAAAAGTAAAAGCCCATCATCTTGTCATTCATCTGTAGACACAGACATATTTTTCCATGGAAATTGTTTCAATAATTAGTATATTATTAGCATTTCAGGTAGAATACAGTCACTCTTAGAGTGAGGTTAAGTAATGAGAGTGCAATTCAGAAGGAAAACCTGATCTATTTGCAAGTGCTTATAGTTGTAGGCATTGCACATCAAATTCCTGGATATTAAGACGCTAAATAAATGCCAGATTAAGACAATGTTCTTATTTAAACAGGAAATATATTCAGCTAGGATGCACATATTATCACTTTATTTATACATTTCAATACAATTACGCACAAGTTCACAAATATGGAAAGTAATCCATAACAGAAGACAGAGCTGTCTTCCTCTACATAATAAATTCACTGCAAGAAGTTAATGAAGTATTTAAAAAATGTATGCTTGATGCACGCTTCAGGTAAAGCTATTGTTATTTGTCTTCTTAGTAATGCAGTTCACTCAGCCTAGTGTTGTAGCTGATCTTTCTCACATCTAATCCCTCACTAATTTGAATTAAATGTGAACTAGCCACAGCATCCAAAGCTAAGCTGGCAATTAAGACAAAGATTTTGGACACAGACTTTCATTATCATGAAAATGACACCCATATGGGTGCAAATATGGGAACATGTAACACAGTTGACAGTACTTAACCATTATCATTTGATCAAGATTTGATTTGATGTTAGATTTCCATTTCAAGTGCTGATTTATCAAAAGTTTTGCTAGTTTTATTTCTGTGTCTCTGAATAGAGATAAAAATCTTGTCTTCAAACAAAATAAAGTCTAGACTGGTAAAAAAATAAGTTTGGAAAAATAAGGGGCTTTAAAAGTGTAAGGAAATAGAGATATTTTTTGTTCTATTTTAATCTTCAAGTATTGGACTTGGATTGATTAAGATGACTTCTCTGGCCTCACTGAATTGCTGATGCTGGGAAAATGAGAAAATTTCAAAAACAAATTAGGAATGAATGCTAACTTAGACAGAGTCATTTCTTTCACTTCCGTGAGAACCTGAAACATCCTAGACAATTAACATGGACAGTTCTCTCACTGTCCTCGAAACCTGCAGGGTGCTTTTTTCTTGTTTTTACTGTCATTACATACAGATATGAAAAAAGCTTATCCTACACGTCTCAGTAGTTTCCTTTGTATACAACTGATGTAACAGAGTAGGTGTAAAGAAAGGAAAAGGTCCTTTTCCTTACACCTTGTTCACTTTCATAGATGCTCTATCTAAGGGGGGTGCACCTTGCCTGATTTGTTCTGTACATTGCAGTGGAGGGCAAATCTCAAGATGATATTCTAATACAATTTCACTGTCTTTAAAAATCTTCTGGACTTTGGATACTACTTCTCTTTAGGGTATTATTGCCAGGTAGCATGCTGTTCTACATCCATAATAATTTAATTGAGTAAAGAAACCCGTTTTTTTAATCTCAGGCAAAGTGCATATCTCAAGCTTTCCACAAAATGTTAAGTAAAGGCCAATACTGCCAAGACACAAAAGATGACAAATACAGTTTTAAAAACTGAACAGTGAGCATGGTGTTGCCAATTTTCCATTATTTTCATCTTCAGGTATTTCCATGGTATCTGATTTTGAATTTCCTTTTATAAAACAAAATAAAATAGGATAAAATAAAAATAAATCTGTCAGCTTTTGTTAATTAGCAGTTGATTTATCAAATTTGCTGCAACTCATTTTGCAGATTTTCCTCTGTTGAAACAGATCTTGCATTTAATTAATGGATGATAGTGCTGATAACAAGGACATTTTAATCACGGAGTGCTGATGATAGATGGTTTGCCTGCTTAATTGAATTGTTACTTAACAGCATATTGTCTTTGAGAATGCTGTGATTTGGATTCCAAGGCAGAAGGCACATAGTTGGGTGATGTGAAAATCATGTTTATTTGTTGGAACTGTTGTTAGCTTGTAGCAGAGGAATTACTGACCTTATGTCCCTACTTTGACTGGAAAATGGATCATTTGAGTCTTATATTTTTCTCCCCTTGCTTATCTGGAATTTTGTACGTAAAAATACGGAGAACAGAGCATATATGGACACAGTCAATGTTAGCTAAGAAAAATACTCCATTCCACAGCCACATAATTGATTTTATTAATCTCTAAATTCATTTTTTAAATGTTTCAAAAAATGTAAATATTACATATGGGTTAAATTATTTTATTCTAGTTCTTTAATACTACTTCTATTAACCATTAGTCATGTTCTTTCATTAGATGTTTCATAGCACATTCTGATTTTAGATCTGTTTCTTTCCTATTTTGCCTAATTTGAAGAGACTGTCTTCACAGAAATAGGTAAATTTGTTAAATTAAAAATGAAAGGGGCATTAAAAAGAAATAAATAATTGCAAGTGCAATTAAGGATCTGTATTAAACAACATAGGAAATACAGAGAAAATACAACCAAAAACTCAAAGGTATGTAGCTTAACTAAAGATCAAGGCAAAGTACAGAAAATGTGGGGAAAGAATCCTTTATTGCACATCTGCATTAAACTAAAAAAACAAGCAAATAACTTGTTCTGAATTCAGGAAAGTTAAAAGCAAACACATAAAAGTCAGGCCTAAATCTGTTTGGGGAACAAATAAAATGAAGCATAAAATCTAATAAAAATGTCCCTATTGAAATATGTTAAAGCAAGAAGCCTTCCAGAGAGCTTGTGTGAAGCCAGCAGACAATCCAGATATAAAATAAATGTACTACTGTGGAAGAAAAATGCAAGTGAACTGCTTATGTGTTTATTTATGGTTCAAGAGCTTCAAAGAGATTCACCAGTCTTTATGAAGGACTCATTAGCTGATGATCCCTTCTAAACAAAGAATCAGGAGGTGCAGTTAAAGAGCAGACAGACAGAAGTAGAGCATTAGTGAATAAATGGGTGCCAGGACTAGAGAGTATTTTGCTAGAGAGTATGCTTTAAAGAAACCGACTATAAAATAGATAATATATTACTATGTAAAATGAAACTATTGTTTTTCTGAGATTCTGTAAGCCTGAATAACTGTTACTGAAAAGGCTGATACTTCTATCAGGAAATTAATAGGCTATATAATAAAGAAAAGAGTTGGGGTGCTCATAAATGAGCGGTATACTAGGCAAGGGTTGTCAGGATTTTAAAAGCCATCTCATAAGTCTCCTTCAGTTCAGTATTCAGAACAAGGGGAGCAAGTTAAAAATATCACCTTTTGAAGTATGAGTTAACTTATGATATGGTCTTCATTACTGAAGAGAAAAAGATGATATATAGAATAACGCTGATCTCACAGTGCTCCCACAGTGAAGGCCACCTATAAACTTCCAACAGACCTGTATTGTGAAAGGCACACGTTCCCAAAGTGAAAAATGCTGTGAATAGCAGTGGCAGAATCTGCCTGTGGTTTTGAATTATTTGTGAGAGTAGAGACAGAATCTGAATAACTGAAGTATCTCCTTACACTGCTCAGTGGTTAAATAATTAAATGTCAATGTGAAAATTGAAAGTAGTTAAATACAAAGTACCCCTCTGTCCACTCCATCAATTTTAAGTTTACACACAATAATGGGCTCAAAGCCTGTCTCACCATTTAGGAATGAGATATTTCTGTTATGATAATACCCAATTGTGAGCAGCCAGAACAAACTGAATTCTAGAAACTATTGGGAAAGAAATAGGAAAATAAAATAAGATCATTATTATGCAGCTGTATAAATAGATTGAGTCCATGAAACACATATACAGTAAATTTCCCTTCCTGGGTCTCAAGAAAGATACAGTAAAGCTACAAAGGATTTAAAGAAAATGCCAAGGCTAAGCAAAAGTATTTAGCATCTTCTGTAGGGGGAATGATTGAATAGATTATGTTGAAAAATTCATGAATGATGGAGAAGACTGTGGAAAGCTATTTAACAGTACAAACTCTGGAGAGCTGAAAGGGATGATGAACCATCATTCCTCTCACCACATGAACCATCTTCTCACCTCTCTCTTAAAATATTTGTGTATTGATTTTCTGCCATATAAACTGTGTAAACACACTAACATGTGTAAACATACATAAGCCTTCATATCACCAAGTTAGAAGCCCGTATGGTTTTCAGAGGCATATTAGAGAAACCTTTTGATGACAGACTGTAGTTTCCTTTTTCTACTAACAGTTACAGAACCATTATTCTGACTCCCAATACTGTTCAAAAATTTCACTTTTTTCCCTGATAATGAGAAACATAAAAAGGAGGGAAACAGACCTATTTGTCTTCTTTCCCGAAGATCAAGGAATAGTTTTAAATATATTGGAGAGACATAATCTTATTCTTGTTTTTCACTTTTTGTCCAGTGCTAATTAACTAATGGAGGCTCTCTCTGATTATTCTGTGGTATGTTCAAAGATACCATAAAAGGCATCTCATAACACAAAAGGACAAAGTGCTTTCATTTGTCTAAACTCTTCTGACAAAAAAAAAAAAATTGACAGAGTAAAAATATTTATGGACATGTAGTCCTAAAATGTGGCTATGCTGAGTCAAAAAAGATAATATTTTAGTACAAAGAGCTGTACTCCACAGAACTGTGATTTATAAGGTTCTTTTTACTGTTAAATATAAAAGAATTTAAAGTACTGTGTAAGCAAGTTTAAGTCCAAGCAGTTTTCAGGATTTTAAGACTACATCACTGTTCCCAGAGTGTTTGGTCACTTGTTCTTGTATTATCAGCTTTGACTGATTTATTCCAGTTTGGGTTTTTTTTTAAGCCAAGTAACAGCAGCACTAAACAATAGTACCTACATTTGCAGCAATGGGCTTTAATCTCTTAATAGACATTGCTCCCAAGACTCAAATGAAAATGTGTATTATAATGTTTGCAGTTAAAAAAAAAAAAAAAGCCAGATTTCAGATTCATTTAAAAAAACTTTGGAATTTAAAATTTGTGAGCATTCTTCTTATGGACTACTCTTGCAATTAGGTTTTGCTAAACTTTTTAGTATAGGAAGTACATATTAAAGGCAGGAACCAATCAGAAATCTTCTGATTGAGTTCTGAAGACAGTAAGGGCAATATTGCTTTAAGGGACAGCAGGCTGTCGCTCCTCTTTCCCCCATCTTTTCTCTATCTACATTAGCTGACAGTCTATTTCAGCAAGCACTGATACCTTAGATCCAGTCTATTAAATAGTAAGTCTGCACATACTGCTGGTTTTATCTGTCTATCGGGGATAAATCTACACTAATCCGTACTGTGGAATTGGAAATAGAATTTGGAAAGGGCCAGGAGAATTCAGCCTATTGATTTACAGGCCAGGGCTCACTGAAGTTGCTCTGCTACTAACCAGGGCTGATTACTTTTCAGATGCACAAGGTTGAGTAGACATTATTGTTCTTCTTCAGCAGACTAGTATGAGGATTTGGGGGGTTTCTTGATATCTTAAAATAAAAAAGACTGACTTTCTTAAAGCAGCTTCTTTGATTTTTTTTTTTTTTATTCTGTGGTCTACAAGAAACAGCTGCTCTAATTACAGGATTTAATATTTATTTATTTCTCATCCATTTCCTCATTAGTTAAGACTTTGATGCAATTGTAATGAAAGAGAGTAGATGCATCTGTTATTTGGCATAACCTCTTAGAGGACGGCTAAAATGTGCAGTTAATGGTTTTGCTAACCATAAAACTTCTAGTAGAGACTTGCTTGAATCAGAATCTTGGATCCAAATACTGCTAGGAAACTAGAAGTCACGTCTGCAATCCTTGCTTGTGCCCATCTCTATAAGGACAAGAAAAGCAATTGGAAGTAAAACTATTTGTTCTAAACTCAGATTTTGTTAATATTCTCTGTGGAGAAGAGGTTCAAACAGCAAATACAAACTCAAATTGAAATTTTAAATATCCGAAATAGTACTAAGCTACTCATAAACAGTTCAGTTCCTGTTTCAGTTTGGAAAAAGCAACATAAATTAATCTTCCTGTATTTCTGATTTAGCATATCAAAAAGCAGAACCAACTTCAATGGCTTTCAAGGCTGATGAAGGCTAAAACATCTGAGATATTCAGTAGAACAGCTAAAGCTTCCAAACTTTTTAATGATGGGAAAAAAGACAAAGCTTTTCAAGATCTACCTACTGCAAATGTGCTCTACTTAGTACATTTCCAGGGTGAGTGAAGGTAAGAATATTGAAGGCTTCTTTTTTCAGATTATTTTAAAAGGTTCCTAATTTCATTCTGATCTTAAATGCATTTTTCAGTACACATACAGGTAAGGAAAGTTGGAAACCAGTAACAGACAGCTGTGTTCAGGCTATTAAAAGCCAGTCTGAGCATATCTATGAAAAGGGACATCCTGTTGGTCTAGAAATTAGTAAATTGAAGCAAAATTATAAGTAATTAGCTGAAACACTTTCACAAACCCAGTGAAAATTATTTTAAAACATCTAACAGCTGTTGGCTAATAAGGAGAAATAGTATAGTTGTGACAGAACATTTCAAGTGCCAGTAACAAAAATGTTAAATGCCATGAAGGGTAGCTGCTACGTGACAGCAGCAAGGATGGAGTTGAAGAGCAGGTGCCATCCAAATGTGGGCAGCAGATGTGTGAAACCAAACATGTGACTGTCACATCCTGTGCCTGAGTTTCTCTAAAACCCTGGGACACAGTGACTGGTTCACTTTTCCCTTTCTTGGCACCTTGTCAGGTGCACCACATGACTGGACATTCATATGATTGTCCCTTACTTCTTTCTTGAAAAAAGAAAATGCTGTTCTTTATGGCATTGATGAGACAGTCCCTCAGGCTGAAACTCTGTAGAGGATACCAATGTTCCATATCTTGATACAAACCTGCTGGTTTATTCTTTTGTGTGCATTCCTAAGGAGTATTCTATGGACCATGTTGCATGTTAGCTGAAGGCAGCATATAATGATTGCAATGTAATTGTTACCACTGCTGTTTTAATTTAGAGTTTGTACTTGTCTTGTCCTTCCCCTGCATGTGCTAACAGCATGATTATATCAGGAATGTGAGTTCCCATGATGAACAGCTAATTACATAAAACTTGACATCACTGTCCAAATCCCAAATTAAAACAATTCTTCTCACCATAGGGTCATTTTGCATGTAGATCTTTAACTTAACTGTTACAATTTTTTGCTGTTTTCTAGATCTGAGGTTTCAGCAATGAGCTACGATGGTGTATTACAAATATGAATCCTGAGCATAAATGTTACATATCTTCTTTCTCATTAATTGATGTAGAAATAACTTCTTTTTCCCCACTAAAATCAGAAACTTCCCTGTTCAGCAATGCTGATCTTGAAAGCAGATACAAACAATCTGTAAAGACACAAGACTATTTCTGTAATGTGTTACTAACAAATTTGGGAAGTGTCTTACAAAGAAGGAAGCAACACCAATTTTGAAAAAGGTCCTTCAATAACTTCCTAGTTGAAACTGTTAGCATCTAACCTGTAATGTTTGATAGTCAGTCAAAAAGTGAGATGCTTACACATATAAGGATCATTGAAATGGGTTCCCCTGAAATTATTCTTAAATTCCTAGTCAGTGAAATGCTATTCATTTTCTTACTGATGACACTTCTTTCAAAATTCTGCAAAGATTGATTCCATATTAGAATTCCCTGCTATGTAGGAACCGACACCAAATCCAAACATCCCTCCATTCTAAAGAATAATGGATTTAAATACTTCTCTTAAAATAGTAGATTTTTTAAGGTTGGAAAAGATCTTTCATGGAAACCAACCATTAACTAACACTTCTGTATTAATCACTAAACTGTGCCCATAAGTGTCATTTTCACGTGGTTTTTTAACACTTCCAGAGATGGTGCCTCAATCACTTCCCTGAACCACCTGTTCTGACACATCACCATGCTCAGTAAATTATTTTTTTTTCTAAAATCTAATCTAAAACTCCTTGGTGAAACTTGAGGACATTTTCTCTGACCCGACCACTTGTTACCTTGAAGAAGAGACTGACTCCCATCTTGCTGCAACCTCCTTCCAGGTAGTTGTAGAGAGTGATAAGATCTGTTACACAGTGGTTTAATAGGACTTTGACGTCTTTGATACTGTATTTCTCTTTAAGCAATTAGTGTATAAAGCTTAGTTGAAGTAATCTCTTTTTAATATTTTAGCTGAAATAAATGGATAAGAATTGTGAAAAAGTGCTCTTTTTGTGTGTATCTGTTATTAAGGGAGAACTGAGATTGCACACACTCCCAAAACAAACAACTTTTGTATTTAGGAGAAAAAAGTTTTGAGATTGTACTTGGACACTTTACAGAAAAAGAGAGAAGGTTAAAGATGACTTCAGGTCTTCTGTCCATCCCTGTGTGTCTGAGCAAAGATCCAGTACAAACTAGTCTGATATTGGCAATGAAGAAAGAATAAAAAATTTTGTTTGAAGGCAGAGTTCTTTATAAAATTCTCAGACATAAAAACTCATCAGATGTCTTCTCTTGCAGTTCCTTTTTAATGCCTGAGGTTGGGGAAATTCCAGAATCCCTCTATTAATAAAAAAATGCCTACTGTATTCCAACAAAATCCTGGTTGGAATGCCAAACAAAATACACTTATGCCATGACTTCAAGTACTTTTATTAATTAAATGGAAAATTTGGAAGAAACTTGCTCCTGAAACACTGGATCACAGTTTTTTCCAGCAGATGACACTGTATTTCTCTCTGGAGAAAACATCCTAATGCCTGTTCAGACTCACTCTGACATACAGAGAAAATGAGACATCTATCTTCTTGCTACAGCAAGAGTTTGAAAATATTCATCGCCTGCAATAGCTCTTCCAGGGACTGCAGTTAAGTGTATTGAGGTACTTATGTACCACCTTTCACTTTGATTGATTGGCAATAGGGTTATATACATTCAGTGACTGACAATAAGAAAAGCAAAATTTCAGTTTCTGAGATTTTATGTAATATTTTTGGAGCCTTTACACAGAGAACCATGAAAATTACTTTAACAACCTGAGTGGTTAACCAACTACTACATCTCCACTTACAAATCCAGCTAAGTTAAAATATTACAACAGGAAGCCCCTACTAAGGAAAGGAAATATGAAAGAGAATAAAATGTTAAAAATTGTCATTTCAATCAACAAAGCCTGAATTATCCATAGTATTCCAGGCTACTTCTTTGTCTACACAACGGGTTCCTCCTAAACCTGTGAGCAGTGTTATTCTTCCTCTCTTCAAACTTTACTTTTCCCATACTTCAATGCCTGCACAGAAAGGTCCAAGTGCAGGCAGGAAAATTGAGAATTTGACCACCAATGGTAAAAGACAGAGGAGCAATAAGATTATATAATAGATCCATCCCATTCTCATATTTTCTTCATATCTACAGATATTCTGGATGTAGAAGCCATGTAAGAGCTGGTGTTCTAAATGCTTGCTAGTCATGCCTTTCACTTAGACTCTGTAAATCTTGGGTTGAAATAAGTGTAACCATATGACTGGATGCTTTCCCATCCAGTGCATGTATAGCAGATTGAGCTTCCTCCTTCTTCCCAGATAAATTCCCTGAGCAGTCAGTGAGCATCCAATTCTATAAAACTTATTAACTGACATTTAGCAAATAAGTTTCCATTTTTCCTGTGAGACAGGACATGTAACAAAAAAACCCTGCAAACATTCATAAAACATGTGCAGTACTTCCAGTGAAACAGAAAATTATGCAACACTTCTGAATACTGAAAGTGTGGACTATCTGCAGAATCTAAGCTACATCTTGGAAATCTGAAATTCATGAGCATGAATCCAGATAGTCTGCCATAAAGGATAAAAGACAATTTTTTCTTTTCTTTTCCCCTAGTAGTAATATTAAGTGAAAGCCTGTATGAACAGTCTACAATTAAATATCTATATGAGCTATACATATGAGCTCTTCAACATCTTTATAAGTGAATTGAATGGAGGTCCTGAAAGTATGCTAAGCACAGGAAGTTTAACAAAGTGCCAGATTCTATATCTGGCACAGGGCAACCCTGGTTGTGTGTACAGATTGGGAAATGAGAGGCTGTTGAGCAGCACGGTTGAAAGGTTACTTGGCTTCAGCTTGAGGAGACTAAGGGGAGACCTCATTGTGGTCTACAGCTTCCTCACAAGGGGCACGGATCTCTTATCTCTGGTGACCGGTGACAGGAGCAAAAGGAACAAGAACCTGTGTTGGGGCAGTTTCAGCTGGATACTTGGAAAAGGGTCCTCACTCAGAGCATGGTTAGGCTCCCCCAGGAACTGGTCTCAGCACCAAGCCTGACAGAATTCAGGAAGGGCTTGAACAACATTGTCAGACACATGCTGTGATTCTTGAGGTGTGCTATGCAGGAACAGGAGTTGGACTTGATGATTTTTTTGTGGGTCCTTTCTAACTAAGGATAAATTCTATAATTCTATGAACGACTGATGTGTTACACAAGCCTAGAACTTACTCATATGACATAAAATGGTGAATATTTTTTTAGATAAATTTAACTTCTTTTTCTTTTTTTTTTCTTCTAAACTCCCTACATCAATTATCTTTGAATGGAGAAGCAACATCATCCTTTTTTATTGCTTAAAAATCTTTCTGCTAAAATATAGTCTTGATTAGACAAGGGCAGTTCCTGATTTAATGTACACATATCTTTCATGAAAACAGTTGTACTTGCTTATAAGTAGAAATGTAGAGCTGTTAAATGGCAATATATTTCCTGAATGCCAGCTCTTTTAGTTGACTGCACACTCCAGCTTTGACATTTGCTGTTTTATTAGTCTAATTCTGATGAATGGAAGGAAAAGGTCTCATCACAAGAGGGTTTATATGGAGCAGTTTATATAAATGAAGGAAGAGGCAGGATTAGTTAGACCTTCCATTGACATAATTTTTATTTCTTCTCTAGGGTTATGAAGGCGATCTGCAGGTCACATAGCCCTCTCTACCCCAGAATGTACTAAATTTACTTGCATTACTTGAGATGGTTTTTTATACAGCATAATCTTCAAAATTTCCAGGGCTGGAAATTTCCTAACCATCTTATTAGCACTTAATGATATTACATTTATGCCATTCCTGTAAAAAGAATCTGCCTGCTCCTCTTATCATCCCCTGCAGTCTGTGGCCGACAGCTCCCTTTCCCCAGTTCTCCTTCACACTGAAAAGAACTCTTTAAAAGTTATCTCAACTGAATTAATAAAACATGAGTTTCCAGGGGTCCTTTTTTATTGCTCGTTGCATGAACAGTTACCACAGCTAATAATAACAAGCTGCATTTACTGGTAAAGACCAATTTTTGACTATGATTAGTTAATTTTTATGCAGGGTGCTTCAGACTATGGTAGTACTCAGAAAGTATAATTAAAAGAAGTGCAAATGAGGGATCAATTGTTTGCAATGATCACTATTTTATTTGTCCATTTTTCCATCCCACAGAACTAAATACAACCTTTTCCAAGGAAAAAATGTTTTAGATTTTTTAAATTATATATTACTGCTTACTACTAATAGATTTTTTTTTTTAATATCCAGTAACTGACCTCTGCAGAATTTTGTCTCTTACATTATTTTATGTTTCAGTAAATTTTTTTAACTGCAATGAATATTGTTATCCTAAAGTCACAAAGAGTACAATTAAAATCACTGAGCATATGTTCAATTACCATTCTGGCTTGTATATCAGACACTTTCCTCAGAAGAGTTTTAAAATCCTGATCACCTATAACGACCTTCAAAAGAAATAATTGACATTAAGTATAAAATGCCAGTGACATTTTCATGAAAGATAATATTCTTCATCATATGTGGACCAAAATACAAGGTATTAATATAATTTACTGAATCATGCAGATGCTAGAATTTAAGAAATATGTATATTCTTATTTCTGTTTGATATGTGCAAGACTACATATTTTTCGTTTTCTTGTGTATCTTTTGCTCATAAAGCTTGACATTTTGTACAAACACTGTGCAGAACTATTCAGATGAGTGTCACTAGTCTTGATCAAGACCCTGTGTATTGCCACAGTTATGTCCAAGTTCTGTATTTCTGTTGACAAGCCTGCACTGCCTTCAGGCTCTCAGGAAAAAGCTGTAGCATATAGCTGTGGTTCCAGGCCCTGAAGAACTGGTTGAATAAAGACTGCTGAGCATCTTTCTGCTCAACAGACCGGGATAAAATGAGGTTTAAAAAAAATAAAACAAACAAGTTTTAAAAGAAATTATGCCCTGGAGCTAGAAACTAGATCTGTGGAAAAGGTTTCCAAGAAGCTCAGTTTGTACACAATGCATTGTCAGGTATCAATAACTTAATTTGCTGTCAGAAGCCTCATTCTCCAAGCAGCAAACATTAAAATGTGTGAATGTATCTTGTATGCTCACAATGGTATTTCTTTAGCTAAAATGTCTAATACCATTTCAGATTAAGTCATTTCCAGATTGAAAGTGTTGGACAGATACTCCTTACTGTAGCTGCCCACTCCTTGTGGGGCGGAGTGGTGAGTGTCCGGTGCTACCCTTCCGCCTAGGGTATCAGAGCGTGCCCGCATTCTCCACCATTTGTAGCTGCCCACTCCTTGTGGGGCTCAGCCACAACTCGCAGGGATCTTTGGGTGCTCCGAGTAACAGCCTCCGACACCCCCTTCGGTCAGCGGTGAAATGAGAAACGAGACGGGTTCTTGTCCAGGAGAATCTGAGAGTCTATTTATTGTGTATAGCCCACAGATTCCACGAGGCAAGGACCAGGACAATGGTGAGACAGCAGGTTTTAAAGGGTACATATAGGGCGTGGTTTACAGCCAGGCTCCAACCACCACCGGAGCAGGAGCT
>VWYE01024889.1:240931-298872 GCA_013398995.1 Alaudala cheleensis
TTTTTTTTTTAATATCCAGTAACTGACCTCTGCAGAATTTTGTCTCTTACATTATTTTATGTTTCAGTAAATTTTTTTAACTGCAATGAACATTGTTATCCTAAAGTCACAAAGAGTACAATTAAAATCACTGAGCATATGTTCAATTACCATTCTGGCTTGTATGTCGGACGCTTTCCTCAGAAGAGTTTTAAAATCCTGATCACCTATAACGACCTTCAAAAGAAATAATTGACATTAAGTATAAAATGCCAGTGACATTTTCATGAAAGATAATATTCTTCATCATATGTGGACCAAAATACAAGGTATTAATATAATTTACTGAATCATGCAGATGCTAGAATTTAAGAAATATGTATATTCTTATTTCTGTTTGATATGTGCAAGACTACATATTTTTAGTTTTCTTGTGTATCTTTTGCTCATAAAGCTTGCCATTTTGTACAAACACTATGCAGAACTATTCAGATGAGTGTCACTAGTCTTGATCAAGACCCTGTGTATTGCCACAGTTATGTCCAAGTTCTGTATTTCTGTTGACAAGCCTGCACTGCCTTCAGGCTCTCAGGAAAAAGCTGTAGCATATAGCTGTGGTTCCAGGCCCTGAAGAACTGGTTGAATAAAGACTGCTGAGCATCTTTCTGCTCAACAGACCGGGATAAAATGAGGTTTAAAAAAAATAAAACAAACAAGTTTTAAAAGAAATTATGCCCTGGAGCTAGAAACTAGATCTGTGGAAAAGGTTTCCTTTTCCAAGAACTCAGTTTGTACACAATGCATTGTCAGGTATCAATAACTTAATTTGCTGTCAGGAGCCTCATTCTCCAAGCAGCAAACATTAAAATGTGTGAATGTATCTTGTATGCTCACAATGGTATTTCTTTAGCTAAAATGTCTAATACCATTTCAGATTAAGTCATTTCCAGATTGAAAGTGTTGGACAGATACTCCTTACAATGGAATTGCATTGGAAAAATATGGATATACAGTTTAGTCTTATGGAAATGGAAGATGAAATTTCATTGTAATAACGTGTTTTGGACCCTGACACAATAGGACATAATCAGACCTCCCTCTTACTTCCTTGTATTGCTCAGTTTAGCATCAAACATGTAAATACTGTTGAATGCGGATAAACAGATTAAGATAAGACAGGACAAAGTACACCAGAAAACAACTAAAAATTGGTTTCATCAACCTTTGATGCAATAAAGTGAATGAAGATGTGAAATAAGAAGGAGTATTAAAAAACAGACAGAATTTTGAAGCTATGAAGATAAAAAAAAGATAAGATCTTCTAATGGATTGGATGTAGGTGTTATGCAGGAACTGAGTATCAAAAGAAAAAATCTTTCAAGGAGGATTAAGCCTAGACAGGAAGAAATTCCCTAGACTGGAAAAATTATTTATACATGTGTTTTTAAAAATCTTTATTGATTGAATTCTACTGCAGATAGAAGCCTCTTGAAAATTTTTCATCTATCAGCAGCTATTTTTTGCATAAGCATTAAAGGAACATCCTGGTGTTTTTGTTAGGTAGGGAATATCGATAACTTTGTCCACTGAAATAGTGGCATTTAAAAAGCAATATAATTAATATATTCTGCAAAGGTAAATAAAGAAATGAGAACTAATTTTAAATAGTGCTATTTAAAAATATGTAGGCTTCAAATGGGATCTTAGTAAGGTGCTCCTTACATATTCTGTAACATGAGTGTTAAGGACTTAGAGCCAGTGCTAATATTCATGGGATTTGTAGGTGAACATGAGTGTGCTTGTGAGTGTAGAGAGCAAGAGAAGGTGTGTTTTCTTTATGGCATCCTGACCCTGACCTGCTGGACAGAAGCACTTGTTTGTGTTAGTATTGTTGACATTTACACTGGTGCTGATGAAGGCCCTGCTCTGTCTGTGGGGGGCCTATGTGGCCGGGCATGTTAAACCTTGTGTGACTGTGTGTAATGTGTCATTCTGGAGTGTTGGGGGTTTGTTATTTTCCATTTCTATTGGTTTGTTCCAAGCTACCCCCTTTTGCTGTTTGCCCTTGGTTCTACCTGGTCTGCCTCCCTGATGCAATCCCCCAGGGAAATTATGCAATACCCCGGGAGGATTGCATCAGCCCTAATTTACCCCTCCCTGAGTTCCTGTCCATCTCCTCTGTGCCCTCCCCTGTCTGTTTCCCCCTGTGGTTACTTCTTGTTAATTTGATGTTACATGTTTGTCCCTCCCCCAGGTTGTCCCTATTGCTCCCAGTTGATGTCAATCCAAGTTGTAACCACACCCTGATCCCTCCTGATTGGTTCTCTGTTACTGTCCCTCCCCCTGTTAAAAGGTGTTTCGCACCCCAGAGAGGGGCTCCTTTTGGGCAGTCCCTCTCAGGGTAACTTGACCTTCCAGGTTCAATAAACCCTGAGAACTCAGACCCCCAAAGGAGTCAGCCTCTTTTTCCAATGGCAGCAGGAAGGTTTTACCACTCTTGCACCCACCGGGGTCTGTGTGTGGCCTTGGCCCACAGATCGTGGCAGGGTCACCACAGGCAGAGCTGGCCCTAGAAGAGAGGGACCACCTGCACTGGAGCACACATTCACCTTTGCTGCTGGCTGAACCTGCAAACTTGAAGAGCAGCTGCATCCATCAGGCTGGACAGAGAGGCCTCCTGGGCCCCAGCGTGCCACAGGCCTGGCTGCTGCAGCCAAGGAGAAGGAATGGTGTTAGCACCTTCTGGAGTCAACAAATCACGTAACATAATTAGCNTGAGACTCTCGGGGTCTCGAACACCCAGGGACCCCCAAAGGGGTACCCTGGTTTCCCACACAGACGATCCAGAAAAGGTGAACATCGAGTTTTAAAGCTGTGAGGACAATTGCAAGGATTGGTACCAGGTGTGGTATCTGACTGGTGCCATTTAACACTGACTATTCTGTTGACTGCTGCTACCCTTTTGTTAATTTTTTGTCTTTTGCTGCTTGATATGAGGCAGAACTGGCTTGTCCATCTCTTAAGTCAGTGCTTGCAATGAAGTAAGGACTTTTCCTTGACAATGCACTTGACATTGCCTATCTCCAATGTTATTTATTCAAGGCTTTCTTGCCTTGAATCCCTTTGCAAGAAATTTTTCCAAAGACTGACTCGTTGTGATTGCATGGGCACAGCCTGTTTTATTTCCTTCTAAGCTGTTGTATTTTGACCTTTCTTGTACATAAGTCTGCATTTGGAGATGAAGAGGAAAATAGAAATGTACATGGGATAAGTAGGAACTGCCTGCATTCTCTACCAGTTTGTCACCGGGCAGCCATGGCACTGGGACACAATAATCAGTGTGTAGATGTTGACACCTTTTACATCTTCAGACAACACACCACACTCTGGTTTCACAGTGGTGGTTGTCAGAATTGATCAGTTACTGTGTACAGATAGGCCAGGGAAATACATAAGGCCTACCTTAGTTCAAATACTATTCTGAACAATTAACATCAAGAAACCAAGAACTAAAATTAGAAATGATAATACACAAAACCATCTTTTAAACAAAAATGTAACAACTTTTCAAGCACAAACGTACACACCTCGTCCATATGGAACCTGTTACCATTACATGCTACTTACAGGCCATGCCCAAAGCCCTATAAAAGATTTTGTGTCTCCACAATGCCTCAGAGAAGCAAAATCTACCAGAACCATTTCTCTGAGGTCATGAGGGACCACTGCTGCCTTTCTTTACCATGTCAGATTTATATCACTAGTTCCTTTCATTTACTGTTGCTGTGTTCCTCCCATTTTGGGTTCTAATCTCCAGGAAGAGCCATTATCGCTTCTTTTTACTGTCAGGCCATTACTAGACTTTATGACGTTTGGTAGACTTAAAAAAAAACAACACACAATAAAACCCATATGTAAATTATGATTGTATACAAAAAGTTAATGTTAAAGACAGCAGAAACTCAAAGTCAGTAAGGAAAATGTGGAATCAGTATCACCTGTATTTGATGTTCAGCACAACAGCTTTATTACTATCTACATAACATTTCTTCAAAGAAATTGGTGGCCAGTGTTTGCTAAAGGAACACTGAAAGGAAATAAAATACAATAATGGGTAGTTGTTCAATGGAAATTAAACTTGAGGATACACTTCATTCTGTTGAAAACTTGTTCTGAATACAAAATGAATAGTTATTTAAATGGATTTTTTGTGGTGTTCATTACTGCAGTTGCAGTGCTTTGCATCACTGGCTCATTTATCTTCAAAAACATCATTTTAAAGACGGGCTGTATATTCAGAGTACAAGTTACATGATCTATACTGGTTTTTTAAATGTTTCCTGATTAAATTAATGGTGTTTGGTTTAGGCCATGAATCTCCTAATGTTTTAAGACTTGGGCACTTGTAGGAAGCAGCAGGCACTTGACCTTGACACTCTCAATGTAAACAGCAAGGTGGCTGTCAGATTATCTGTGAGGGTCCTCGATTTGGAAATTAAGTTCCTTATCAATTAATTGGTCTAGGACTCAGTTTCTTAGAAATTTCGACATGTTATAAAGCTTATCTGGTTTTTTGTTTTCCATTTTTCTATTAAAGAAACTGAGGAAATAACTAGGTGCATCCATAAAGTTAACTTAGGAAGTTATAGGCACTGTGAAGAGATAATAATAATTTTCTTATGAATACTGAAAAAAAACCCATAAAATAATTTGAATAAAAGTATGGTAACATTATGTAAATATTTATTTTTAAAAATATCCTTTTGTTTGCTGTATTTTTCCCTTTGAGCTATCTAATAGTATATTTCATAAATGGGTTTATATGTCAGAATACGTGCTGAAAAAGACTTTTGCATTTTATCATTATAGCACAACCACTTTACAACCCATGCTTTTTAATATGAACCTATAATCATGTCTGATACTTCATATTTCTCCTAAATAACAGTGCTGTCAGGCAAACAATGTGATTCTTGAGGACTGTTCTGGCAGTGCTCTCAGGCACATTCTATGACTCTTGGGAATGTCCTGTGCATGGCTAAGACTTGTACTGGATGACCCTTGTGGGTGTCTTCTAATTCAGAATGTTCTGTGGTTCTGTAATAAGCTAGTTTGGGAAATATAGCAGGTCTGACTTCTGTTTACAACCTCAAATAAGCCTGTCACTGACTTTTAAGCAGAGATGATCTTAAGTGTAACAGTAGTGCTGCTGCTGCCAAGTAACGCCACAACAAGTAGCTTTGAGTACTTCATATAGCACACAGCAAAAATAAACAATTTCAAGTGAGGGAGTGGAAAGAATGCTACCTTTCCTCTTCACCTGCAATTACCAGGTTAATTTTTAGTCTGTATTGGACCTCCAGCTCATCATGTGTCAATAGAGGCAACTCTCACTAGCTTTGGAAGAATTTAAGCATATATTTCTTCGTGGAGATGATTGAGGGTTCTGAATTGACTCCAAAATATTTTTATTGCCTTAAGATTTCCTGTAGAAGGAACCTTATAATGTTAATATTTTTAAGAGAAAATTATTAAGATTCGCAATAAAGTTTGACTATGAAATTTTTCTCATTGTGATGAGTTGCTCAGGAATCTTTTTCTAAGTTCCTGTGGAGTCTGCCTGCTGAGCTGAGTGCTCTAGACCTTTTGCACTACCATGTTAGCATGCTGTGTTCTACCCCTTTAAACTGTACCTGTACATTCATTGTTAGAACTACTCCATGTTGAATACTGAGAGTTCTTTACAGGCAGAATACAAAATAAAACCTATGGTCTCTCTTCTTATTTGTTTCCCTATTAGCTTAAAAATCTTCTTTCAAGAATGATTTCTATTGTTCCTACTCCCAAATTGATGAGCATGGTTTCCTTAAATAAAATCCAGCTTATTACAATGTGATGTGAAGTTAGCGAGATGATAGAAACAAATTTATTCTTTGTGTTTTAGGCATGGATTTGTGGTTGTTCTGCCTGGCTGCCTGTGCTGACACATGCACATGGAATTACTTTTAGGGTGTAGGACTGAATCATTCACTGAACTTGTGCTGGCTAAAAAGGGAAAAAACTTTAAGAAATTATTAAAATTAACTAAAAGAGGGAATACAGCGTGTTTAAAATAAATTGAAAACAAGTTTTTACACAAAGGTCTGCTTGATTTTTTGCCTGAATTTGTTGAAAGACAGCACTTTCTTGTACAAGTCACCGAACAAAATAAATAGAGCACTTCAAAATAGGTCCCTTAATTCTTTCTCTGCAGCTCATCTCAAAAACACTGACTATTGACATCAGCTCTAGAGTCTATACAAATAAAACCCATATGGTTTAATCAGTCTCTGAGATGTGTCTATCTCCTCAGACACCTGCATCACCATTTAAAGCATACAGTCTAGGAACTGAGCTATCTCAAACTGCAGTCATCATTGGCATGTGAAAGTTTCAGATAACAGTCTGATGATTTAGTACTTTGAATTTTTTTATATTCAGAAAATGCATTTAAGGATCTTGCAGTTCACAAATAGAGCTGTGTAGATCACACAGACATTGACCTTTGTCCCATTAGGAATACAGGATCAGCTTTCAAGACCTGTCCTTAACATTCTGTGTTGTTCTATGTGGCTGTAAAATGATGATCAGATAAAATTTTAAGATCTATTACTCACAGGATGTTCAAGTGAAAGCAGTCCTAGAAGTAAAATGTAAATATAGCAATACTATTCTTTATTTTTTCAAGGTTTCTATTAATATTTTGATCCATTTGTCAATTAACAGCTCTGCCTAAATACTATTATGACATTGCTGATTTTGACAGCTGTACTAGATTAAGTTCTTCTTCATTGCCCTCTAAACCCAGCCCCCTCTATATCACTGTGGGTTCCTTTCTCTCTAGGTAACCAAGTTTCTGATTCCATAAGAAATTATTCTCTATTTTTAATATTGTTTTAAGTATTTGTATATTGAATGTGTTATTTTTACTTCCTGACCTCTGAGTTTGTTGTTTCATTTCATTTGCAAAATAGTCCAAAACTGATGGTCATGGCTTTGACTTTTGGTTTTTTTGGCCTTTTTTTTGCTATAAAAAGATAAATAGAGAACCTGGACTATCAATCTCAAAAAAGTTGTAGTTTCAATTAAAATGTCTCAACATAATAAATTAAAGTCAAATGTCCATCTAAGAAAACATCTCCCAAAAGGCAAAATAAAATTTATTCAAAAGTTTACTCTGTGTTTCTCTATTCCTCTTGAGGAAAAAACCTTTAACACATCAAGCACAGCATGTTATCTCAGTGTCATTCCAGAATAATAGCTGATTTGAAGTGGGGAAAATACAGCCTTTCCACCTTATATACAGGTCCCAAGTTAAATAAGTTCCTACCTAGAGGAAAAAATATGATAAAAATTAACCAACAAACACATTAATGCACAATTACCACTGAGTATATTTGCTCATGTTTTAATTCCTTTTTTTCTGTAACATCCAAAACAGTGGTCCTCCCTGGGCCTCTGATGTAGGGTGGTGTAGACTCTCAGGAGCAGTGCCACTTCTGTTTTATTACAGCTTTTCTATAATGTTCAGAATCTTCTTTAGCTCTTTGGGTGTTTTCTTATGAACGCATTCATTTTACAAGACCAAGCTTGTTCTCTTTAAACCTGTCCTACCTGCTGCACTATTACAAGATGAATTTTAGTTCAAGTTTGTGGTATTTATGATACCTTCCATTTACATACTATTTTAATTTATGCTATACATTGGAGATCTCTTTGTTATCTTTTACTGCCTATGAGTTTTTTTCAAAATCATGGTATCTAGTATTGTGTATTTGTTTGCAACTGCATTCAAAACATTTTTGACAGAGTTTACTCATCTTCTGCTGAGTGCATGGCTCCTATGAAGGATTTCTCTGAGGTGATGGACCTATTGCAATCTGTTGGTGCTTGAAAAAGATCTGTTAGCAATTGGCAAATGAATATTGCATGAGTCACTGCTTTGCATAACACAAAGAGTAAAACCTTTCTTTCTGTGCATCATTTTATTGTGCAGATCATTATGTTTTGAAAGGTGATGGAGGAGAGAGAGTTCAAAGCAGTATTACTTTCTGAGGTGTCAGAGATGGAGGAATATTCCTGTTTGCTTTCAGCAAAGGAGTGTGGAATTATGCTATCTTCCAAAAAAACTTAACCACTCTGAATTTTATCAGAGACTGTCTACTCCTGGAATGCAGCAAAACAAGCCCTGTCTAAAAGAAATAGATATTCAAGAGGATTCAAGAAGTAGATGCACAGCCATCTCAGTTAGAGACTGTTCATTAATTAACTATTACATAATCAAATGCTTGGATTTTATTTGGTTTATTTGTTACCATCCTCTTTATCCATTACTTGATGTTTTTCCAAAGAAAGTCCTTGTAGTAAATAAGCAAGGTAGTTCCACAGGTAATTCGCTGTGTGTTAATAAGAAGCGTGCCTTGTATTATTGCCCTGCTTCATTAGCTGAAACTTTAAGCAGTAACTAGCATTAGAACATTTTGTAATTTAGCCTCATTTATTTAATAGTCTCTGTGGAAAATAAGGAAGAATTTGGACAAACTATCCAAAGAAATAGGCTGGATAGTATCACCCTTTAATGACATCTGCCTGTCAAGCTCCTAGACTTCATGTTTCAGTCCCTCATCCAGGGAGCCACAAGAGACTTCACTGTTCTCCACATTCAGAAATCACTCATGCAATTATGCCAGTTGTACTGCATGACTAACCTCCTCGCTTTGGAAGGGGTTTTATTCCATAAAGATGTGTGGTACCCATGCACAGGCAGACCATGATGTCAGGGGAAAGAAAAGGCAAATATATTGTTATTTGAGGAAAAATTATCTCAGGCTCAGATGACTGACAGAAAGGACAGTGACACAGAGCACACCATCACCAGCTGTCCCAGATAAATATTTTACACGCATAGTGGTACTACATTAATATTGATGATATATTGATATTTCCCACATTTGCTGTATAAATTAATGAACTACTGAAGCAAACAGCCAGAAGGAGTGGGATGATTTGTCACTCTGTAGCTTCCTCAATTTACTATCTTCCCAAAGTTATACATTATCAAGAATAACAAATGGAATTCATATGGCTCCCTTATTAACATGCATCAGCTGCATAAGAGTATGCCTCATGGTTTACTAGGGTCACTTCAGGAGAATCTCCATATCTTCAGGCAATCTTTATCTTCCTTAAAGAGAACTAACAAATAATTAAGACATCTCCAAAGAGAAAGCTTTTCAGTTTGTTTTTGGCTCCTTGTTAAAGTGTAAAACAGCTTCAACCAATTCATGTGACCATGAAATTCGTTTTACTGACCACCTTTGTCAAGTGGATACTCCCTATGACACATATAATTTGCATTTTCTAATTAAGCTGTTTAGAAATACACTAGATTGTCTATCACTTTTGGTCAGCATGGATTTCCTGACTACCAGCAGTTAAGACTCTGTTCTTTTGGTTTGTAATATCCATAGGGTCCCTGATTCTGCGTTGGGATTTTTGTTTGTTTATCTCTTGGTTCATCTGTATGTAGATTTTATGCTGTGTAGTCACATTTACTGTACTAGCTGCTGCACAGAAGCATTGCAAGGCAGGCCTGAGCTCAGTTTGTAGTCTAGGGTAAAGATGGAGGTTTCCATTTTACCACATACAGATACAGCTCAGTGTCACCCCAGAACACATGACAGTTTTACTTGCTGCATTGCTAACCTCTTAGGAGAAAGTTTTTGAGTGAAGCACTCATGATTTTTAACCCAAAATTATGAAGTGGTTGAAATGTCTCTTTTTTGTTTTGCTTTGTTATGTGGGTTTCAGGAGCTTGGTTTTTTGATTGTTTGCTGTTTAATGAAGGAGATGGGATTTGGTTGTTTGGTTTTGGGGTTCTCTAGTGACCAACCCACCTTCCAATATTTAACTATAAAAATCAACTTATCAAAATATTTAACTATAAAAATCAATGTTTTTACTAATGGTTGAGCTACCTGTGAAGAATGAACCACACATATGTAATCAAGCTAAGCAATTCAGCATAGTTCTACTATTGGCTTGATTTAATTGCTTTTACAGACAACTTATGGCTAATGAAGATTTTTTAATCATAAATGTTACCATGTAATGTGATGTCTATGTGGAGTGTGTCAGATTTCTCTGTATTCTAGAGGCTTCTCTTATTCTGTTAAACATTTTCAGAGCTCATTAGCACATTGCTGCAGATATGATTACACTTTCAGTTGGCACAGCATTTTCTTGTTGATTGCAGGGTGGTAAACAGCTCCCTTTGGTGCCTTTTCCTCTCATCTGGAGCACAAAACCTAACTGCTGTGACCACTTATGTGACAAATTTGGCAGATGCAAGACCCCAGATGGAAAGCTCTCAAATTTGTGTTTCCAGTGTAGCATCTGGGTATATGATTGGCTTCCTGGCTGACTCCTTACAAGATCTCCTGGGCTGCCTTTACATATTTTTCAGTTATAGCAACTGCAGTTACACTGGACTATTTGACAGGACCTCCTCATTTGCATCATCTATTGAAGTTATAACTTCCTTTAATTATAGCCACCCCCCCCCCTCCAATTCTGTTACTTAAAATTATCATGTTGACCAGAGAGTTAGGTTATTTGAATCTGCAACTATTCTGCTCCACTATTGAGAATATGCATGCCAGTTAGAGGTCATATTTCATTCTCTGTTCTAGGATAATTCACAGGATTAATAATTTTAAATCCACAATAACTTTACTGAGACTAAAATAATTTTTCCAGACTTGTGCTGATACCGCTGTACAGTGTCTGGCTCTTCTATTGATCAGGGTCTGTTTTATTATCATCTTTTTAGAGACTTAGTCTTATTCTTTTCAGTAGTTGGCTATCCTGCACTAATTGCATGTTATAAATACTGACAGTTATCTATAGTATTGTATTAAGGGCCATTGCATTGCTAAAAGTTTGGCTTCACAGGTAAGATAAAAAACTGAAAACTAATCTCTCTTGCTTGCTAAAGATCTCACAGCACTTTTTTGCAAGAATAATATGTTACCATCAGTTTCTTGTATAAACTGCAGTTAGCTTAATTACATTCTGTCTCCCTAAATTCCTTCTGTAGTATCATTTTGGTGAGTCGTTTTTCACTTTCAGTCTTAAAACTGTTGTGCAACACTGCTTTATGCTGTCAAACATCTGCTGTATTCCACCCCAGTGGTGTTTGATTCACCGGTAGATGAAGAGATAGCTGTGTGCCTGATATATAATACACTTTGGTATCCTTTGGGATAAATATAAATGCAACATGTTATAACAAATCTGTAGTCACAGAGGGCTTCGTGGTTGTCATTATATGGCAAGTTATAGCACATCAGGAACAGCAGTGACAGAACAGTAGACTTAGCTTCTAAATGCATCTGACTCCAAGAAAAAAGGATTTGTAGAAATAGGAATTATGGCATGCTGTTGAACAGCTGTTATCCCAATGCTTAGAAGACTTCTTAAGATTTCCTGACAATAATGAATCTTACCATTCCCCCTGACACAAAATGACTCTGGATGTTTCCTGAGAGAAGGAAGTGCCTTGTAGACCATGGAATAAAACAGATCTGCCCAAATCCTCCTTCTTCTGGATACCTAAAATTTCCGTCAGCAAACTGGATGGGGAGTGATGTATACCCAAGAATTACACTTGGAAACTTCACATTTGTCCTTTCTGCCACAACAACAGTGGTCCACAAACCAGTTCAGCAGTGTTATATCTATCCTGGTAATAAAAGGCATAGATGTTATGAGGTGGTTGTTTGCCTTTGATTTTCATAGGTACTCTGAATTGGTGAATACCATTCCTAAACCATGACACTGTGTTTTAGGGAGAATGTGAAACAGTCCATTGGAATGCAAGTCACACTAACATAGTGAACAATTCTGGGTAAAAAACTTACCTGTAAAATTGGAGACAATTTGGGATGTCTTAGACATGCAGGAATGACAACAACTGGTTGCTATGTAAGTAGATGGAATACTTATAAATGAAAAACCTCTGCAATACATGAGACAAATCCATAGAGTCTAGTCCTTATCAGGGAGTATAGTTCATAAAATTTTTTGCTGCCCATTGAAATTTTAAGCAGTCTTGCTAGTGATGTGTTTCAATTATAAATGAGAAACTTAATTCCAGCTGCTTGAATAAATATTCTATCTTTCTTAAAACAGATCGTAAATTAATTTCAACATGTTTGTGCACTCTATAGCCTACAGTTTAGGACTTGTAAATCTATATATATGTGCAGCCTAGTTATGGCTTATGTGTCAGATGGGATCCAAAGAGAAAATGATGACAGCTTAAGTAGTACTGAAAAGCCAATAACACGCACCCCATTTATGTTAGGATTCAAATATGCCTATTAAACTGTTGATTAAAGTAGCTCAAGAAATGCCATACAGAATGCTTGAGATAATAAATGCCAGATAAACTATTGGCAGATGCAAAGAAAGATGTGAGAAGAAGGAAGGGAAAAGCACTGCAAAGTGTTACTTTGTTCCCAAGCTTAATGCATAGCAGAACTAAATGCATTTTATTTGTTATAATGGCCATGTTGTCTTTGTCAGTACAATAAAATATTGTATTTAAATAAATTCCATGATGTAATATGCTACAAATGTATAATACATCAAGGAGTATCTAGATTCAGGAGGCTGTTCAAAAGATAATAACCTTGATTTAAGGAATCCTTTTGTTCTCTTAAGCATTGCAGGAAGGGAAAGGAGGGAGGGAAACTCCAGGAGCTTGGCAAAGATATTTTCTATTCTATTTTATATGTTTTCCTTTTCCCTCTTCTTTAAATATAGTGACAGACAGACACTATGATACATTGATCCATATGTTATTTTTCTTCAGCCAACATAAAAGGATGGGAATTTACTGATCATTAAATCTTCAAAAGGTGGTACTGATTTAGACGTTCAACTGGATTTGGTGCAGCTTCTTTGAATCATTTGGACCTCACATGTCTCTCTAATTAAAACTTGGAGTGAACTTTTTATTTTCTTCTGAGAACTCCAGTCCTTTCCTACTGAATATACTACAGGAACAGTGGCTCTCATTATCTCCCTAATTCTAAATTATTCTTACTGAACCAGGTTACAACTACTGCTATAGGAATAATAATATGTACATTGAGGTAAGTTTATAACTTAAAGAATAGGACAAGAAATAAAGCCTTTATGTTTTAAAAGATATTCTTAAACACATATATATTGATTATAGGAACTTAGCAGGCTTTGTTAACTAATTAAATGTCCAAGAAGACATTGTTTTCTTAATTCTTTTTCCTGGCTTCCACCTAAGCACATCTATCTACACACAGAGATGAGCCTTGTATATACATTTCCTATTTTACATGAAAAAGAGAAAGAAATTTAGTGGATCTGCTTTCTCTTTATCTCTCTGCCATTAGGCAGAAGGCACTTTGGGGCCACTTACTTGCTAGTAATGATGGGAAGAAACCACAAGCTCCTTGGAGAAAGGATAATGGAGTTGCAAACAGACATAACTTAAGAGGATTGAGTGTCTTTATGAAAAAAACCCCACTATGTTACATTCTTAACATCTTATGGGCCAATAATTCATTAGATAATGTACCTTGTCAAACAACTTTTTTGGATGTAATTCCGTCCAGAAGAGTTCTCTACGGAATTTCTCTGTAAAAGCAGCCCCATGCTTATGGCTTGTTTTGTACTCTACTGAGCAGTATGTTAAATTAAAATTTGGTTTTAAGGCTTAATTCAGATTTAAGTGAAACAACGCTTGTGATTACTATCTAAAGTGACAAATTTCACATTAACAATCCTGGTTCCATCCTAAAAGATTCAGTGAATCTATGACACAATTAAGTACTTGCAATTCAGTGAAATGAATTTTTTCCAAGTGAAACATTATATTTTTTAATGATGAATTGAACAAAATTAATATAAACTGCAGAATTTCCTTACACAACATATTTGTTCTGAAGTTTGTAAACATGGCAAGAAGTCAGTTAGAGAATGCCAATCCTTTAGGTATTAAAACTAATCATTCTTACTGTGATGGTTATAAAATTAAAACACAATTAATAATAAAATGTGCATTATTCATTATTAGAGGAATAGGGTGTCCTTGTAAAGATCAGTATTCATAAAAATTTTTTGTGTGGATAATGGAATATTGGCTCAACAAATGTCTTGTGATGCAAAGCTGAGACTTCAGGCTACAAAACAATGTCAAAGACAATTTTGAAAGTAATGCTGTAGCTCATAATTTATATTTAATAAATGTATCTGAGCAAGATAACTAATTAATATGCTTGCAATTACATGAGAGAAGATTACTAATTTTTAACTAAAATGCAGAAGAATAAATAATTCAGAAGATGCAAATAAATTCTTATAAATTTCTTCTCCTGACAATTTTTGAAATTTTGAACTCCTGATTAAATAAATTTAAATCAGCATATCTGCTGTAAGAAAAAAAAAAAAAGATCAGGTGCCTATTAGTATTAAAAGGCAGGGAAGATTAAATTCTAGTATACTCCAAAACCTCAGAAACTAGGAAGTCAAGAAATAATTCTTATTTTCTTTTAAAAAAATCTTGAGGACATAATAAAATCTTCATTAGTGTTAGAAATTTGATGTCGCACTGCTACACGAAAGAACGGCACGGCACAGCAATCACAAGGGAAAAGAAAAGAAAGAGATATTTATTAAAAATCAGGGATATTATGTACAGAAGAAAGGAAAAGGTTCTAATTGGTGGAAAAAGTCCCCAACTCTACACGCACACAGGCTAATACACATGCTTGTCAAGGAAATCCATCCCACTAAGAAGAATGTAAACATCTAAGCTATCTCGAAAACAGCACCTGTTATTTACATGAAAAACCATGGGAAAACTGACTCCAAACTACAACTTATCAGAAGGCTTAAAAATTCAGACAAATTTGTGACAATTTGTCAAATCCAATCATGATTCCTAAAGAAACCCCTCTAATATTTACCTCCCATATCAGTTTCCCATGAAATTTTCCATCTCTCTTCATCATTCCACTTTAGGACTTGCTCCAAAAGTTGTCTCACTTTTCTAGAATCATCCTACTCTTTTCAATGAACTAACTCTGCAACATGGGTTTTATCTATGTGTATTCATTTCCACTTCCTGCAATTTCCTCTGCCTGACACTGATTTATTGGGGAAAAATTCATTGATTTGTTCTTTACAACCCCTGTGAGGAGATGATTCAATACTACTGTTACACAGAGTGGTTCTTCTAATAATTTCTATTTTCTGGGCTCCTGCTGAAACCTCTTTAATATATATAGTAAAGAACATATTTTTATGGGTGTAAGTATGGATGAAATGCTCCAGCCATCTTTTTGCTTAAAAATAACAACTGAGCATCTGTGGAGTAGCAAAAAATCCTCTGGGTTTTTTCCAAACTACAGTGCAAAAGGGAATTTTGAAGCAGAGGTGATATCAAGTTTATTACTGATATATTTACATGCAAGTGTGTGCGTGTGTGTGTGTCTGTCTGCATTGCCATTTAATTTCTAGAGTGACTCTAGGTCTGGGACCATCCTAGCAGCTATTGAACATTTTATTAGCAGAGACTAAATGAGGGAAAAGACCTTCTTTTCTCTTTCAGTTCTAAAGGGATTCACAGCTTCCAGTTGTGAAGGCTGAATGCTGGTGGAGGTTTTGGGTTTTCAGGGAATGTATTTTTAAGGGTCAGTCTCTGCCCTTCTCTAAAAATTGTTAAGAACCCTACCGCTCATTTACAGCTGTGAGTCTTCCTGGGTAGGCTGGATTTTTTTCACCTGAATAAGGCAAATTTGAACATGGATATAGATGCAGAGGAGCAACATTGGACAAACATATCACGTAGAGGCAACCTCCTCTGAATGGCTCCCCAGCAAGCACACTTCTGTCTTTTGACTTAAGCCAAAGCTTCACTATAAAAAAAGAATAAATAGTGCCCATAAAGAGACTCCTGAGGTCAAGCAAATGTAAAAGCTAAAGAAATCTCAAAAATATCTATGAGGACTAATTACATATTTTGGCAGTTGCCTAAAGCTTCACACAGCAGCCAACCTTTCAGCCTGCATCCAGCCATAAGCAGACAGGCACTCCGCAATCCCAGCACTGAGTAATCACACAGTGAGAAATCAACTTGGGAGTGCAATGTGATGCTTTGCTAGGAATTGGATGACAAATGATGATGATCAACCAGAAGATAAACAATAACAAGTAGGCTTAATGACAACATTACAAGATTCATTGGCACCAATACTTTCATTGCTCACTGGCACAGTCCCCTGGATATGTTGCATTTCATGTGCCAAATTGGAATCCCCTCCATAATTACTTTTCTCTCTCAGTTATGTTTATAATCCATTTTGCTGCCCAAAAAGTAAATTTTTATTTCAACACCAAAAAAGAGGCATATTTCAAAACTCACTTTAGATGAGATAGTAAGAAATGGACACATTTTTAAAGAGTGTCTTATATTTATTTCTGTTCAGGAGCATACATATACAAAGTTTTTGAAAGAGTAGTAGGATTGAATTAGTGAATATGTTTGATATTGAACTCTATGCTGAAAATAGCCCCATTCCGAGTGAGATGTGGCACTGTGTCCATGCAATTGCAGTTGGCCAGAAGCTTGGGGTGATGGGCTGAGATGCTTTTTTTGGAAGGGAGGTCAAGGACTCAAGAGTGAAAAGATGCAGATGTCAGAAAAGGCTGGGAGACAGCACCCATATGGCAATGTAGGGAAAGCTGATGTATGAGTGCTTTGGGGCTTCATTTGGACTCCTGATCATCCTTCAGTTTAGTGCCCTGGTTCCATCAAATTGTTAAGCAAAAACATTACCAACTACAAATGGAAGCATTATTATGAAACACAAATAAAGTTGAAATTGCTGACTGTAAAGATGCATTCATCACTGCTTTATGTTTTGCAACGTATGCTTGTAAAACTAACTCTAAAGCTCGATACAGTAAATGCACAAAAAAATTACATGTGAGGAAGAAAAGAAATCAAACAAAAATTCCTTCTCAGCTTTGGAGGCTGGGTGAGCACCCAGCGAAACAACTTTTCAGCTAAATTACTCGGTAATGCCTGAATTAAATATTTTGCACAGAATCTCAAACCATTTGAAAGTTTAGTTCTTGAAAAATTTCTCAACCTCAGTCTAAACCCATGGAATCTCACTAATAGGGTGATGATGATCACAGCCTGGAGTCTGAACTTCCTTTATATTTTTCTGCTCGTTATTGCCTTTCTTATATTTTTCTTACATTGGAAACCATAAGAGCCTTGGACCATTGGCATATTTATATTGTTTCTAAGTTTTTGAGGTACACTGGTTGAGTTTTGGTTTATTTTTGTGATCACCGTGGAATAGAATAATTTCAGACTTGTCATCCACCTAGCATATTACTCATAAAATGCCTGAATCTTCCTAATGTGGGTTTCACAGTATTTCATTGCAGGTATACCAGATGCAGTGAAATGCATGCATGAATAACAAGTCCTTCAAGAGAATCTTGGTTCATATTTATAGCAGAAATATATATCCATATATGTGGATTATTTTCCTTATTTATTTTCCTGTGGGAAACATCCATTTGGTATGCTGTGTTAACTGGGAAGCTATTTGTTACTCAGGATATAAAATCAACTTACTTAACATGGCTGATATTCTCATTTTTAAACACAAGGTGTCCACCTGTGTCCTTACTCTAAAGACTATTTAAAAAGAATGTTTTCTTGTATTACCTTAATTGTTGAGGCTTCTCCTGAGAAATTATTCCAAATGAATTAAAAATTAACTCATTAGAACAAAAAGAATTCAGAGTAAATCAACTCCTTCCTATCTCTGTCTCATTCAAGTAAGAGCATACTTGTAAGCATGCAACTTCTTGCTATTAGCTTGAGTCTTTTCTAAGGATGACAATGATTAAGACCTATGATCCTGAGCTACAGAAGACTGCAGCAACATTACACAAAAAATGAATGGTAAAAAATATACTGCAATAATGAAAAGTGAGAGATTTAATGCATCAAGTTATAGGATAACAGAAATATTTCTGTTATAAGCTGCAGTGTCTTTAGTTGAAAAGGAGAGGGCAGAAAGAAATAGGTGTACTAACTTACCAGAAGCTGATTAGGAGTTATAAATGTGATATACCTGAGAAAAAGGTCAACATACTTCTGAGATGCTTGAGGCAAAGAGCAGATAGGAAAACAGAAGTGTTGTTGTACAACATCATCAGCAAGACCTTGTGTGGCAGGCTGTGTGCACCTGTGATTACTGTAATAAAAAAGATGAGCTCAACCTGGAACAGAAATATTAAGTGCTATTAGGGTAACTGAGACAGCACCCAGGGAGAGGCTGAAAAGAAAAACACCTGAAGAGAAAATAGGAAAATTTTATTTGAGGGATATATCCCTGGAGCCAGCCATCCAGTTTTAGAAGAGCTCTCCAAATAATAATAAAGAAACCATACATGCTTGTATCATACATGCTTTGCTACCCACAGGCAGAGGGTGTGTTGCAAATGCAGTGATGCACTGCACTCATGAGAGAGGAGTGACGATGTATTTTATTCATATAAACCAGTGTGCTAAGGAAATTCAGTGTTAAATGGGAATGTGGTTTAAGAAGACTCGATGACATGGTGTACCAGGGTATTGTAGTGGGTCTGGATGCACTCAGGCTTAAAGTGGGAGAGGACACTTGTTTTTGTGAGTTTGCATTTCTTTACTACTGATTTAAATAAGGTAAACCAACCATGAACTTTTAAACTTGGTAGCAAGTGCAAATGCTGTTCCCACTTATTTAAGGTCTGGTCACATCATTAAATATATTTATTTTATTTTTACATATATTACTGTTGATTTTTCTTGAATACAGAATTCATATACTTCACCAAATTGTAAGGAGTTAAAAAGCTAGTATTTTTCATGGATAGATCACCAATTTTCAAAGGAACTTGAAACCATTATAAATTATGTTAATTTAACTAAACTCACCAGGGTAATTTTCCTTCCTTTGCAGAAGACTGAGTTTTGCATTCGATAATGTTAAATGATCTAATGCTAAAATATAGAACACAGTCCAAATAAATAGTTTCAATAAGTTTTCATTATAAAGAATTAATGATAATAAAAATAAAAACTGATGCTCTAAACACTACAATTCACAAATTACCTAGTTTCCAGACTTCTCACCTGGCATAAATTATCTTAGAAAGGGATCAGCAAGAGCATTGAATACTGATTTAATTCATGAATACCAGAAAATAAACAACATTTTTATATTTTGGAAAGTACTAAGATAAAGTAGTTTTTGCCTATTGCAATTAGTTTTGATAATAATATACACGATATTGAAATGCTGCCTTTTTCTCCTCTTGCTCCATACATATATTTATTTTATGCATATATTTTCCTCTTGTTCCATACATATATTTATTTTATGCATATATTTATTATTTATCCATTTGCTATTTTTTATATATGCATTGCCTTGATATTATTATTATTAATTTAATTAATTTTATGCATACAATTATTTTATTTTAGACACACAGATAATTTGTTATACCTGCACCCATATTTTTTAACTGCAACCTACTAGCCATGAAGTAACACCTGGAAGTTCACCCAAATGAGCCACAAATAAGGGTGCATTAATGTTGAATGCTCAGTAAAATATATAAATGTTGTTCATACTGTTAGTTAACAAGAATATTTAGTGCCCCTTTTTCTCTACCACGTCAGACAGCGACTGGGGATCTGTGCATGGAAGAGCTGTTACACTGAAATGCTGCATCAGCAGCACAAGACACGGCCGTCAGGTAAAAAAGCCTTGCCTGTGTGCTCATCACCAACTGCAGCTGCAAACAGAAAATGTTAATTTACTGACAGTATGCAACAGATAACTGAAATTTACTGTGCTTTTCAAAGGGTTCTCATTTGACAAATATGTAGTTTGGCTGACAAGTGCTCTTTTGACATGGACAGCCTTGTTCCAGTTAAAAAGAAAAAGAACACACAAGTCACCTATCTTCATGGGAAAATATCTTTTAGTCTTCTTGAATTCATGAGGGGGAGCCTTGAACTCCTGCACTAAAATCTGTTTTATCAGTATGGTATAAACCAGGTAAGTGAAATTATATTTCGTTTTATATTTCCAGTTGGAAAAATTAATAAATACAGGTGGTCTTAATTAGGTACAGTCCTCATTAAGGAGTGGATTAGAATACCATTTGGCATGTCTAGAAAAGGGATTTCTCTTATAAGGTTTCATTAGAAGTGTTACCTTTGTATTAAACCAAGAGAACTGAGCATGATATTTGGTATTCAAACAAACAATGCCTTTAAAAGATCCATGACTACAAATCAAAATTATTGAAATCAGAAAATGGAAAAATTATGATAACCCCTGTTTTGTCCTTTTTTCACATACATTAGGATACAATTTGCAGTAAGGGAACTGCATGCTACTCAACTAAATCCTTATTTATATGAGTGTGTAAATGGGAAAACACAAAACACCTGCCATTTATCTCTGTAACTAATTTGCTGCTAGCTACCCAAAGACATCATTAAATATGAATTTTACTTTCTCAGTCATATATTTGCTTTTTTATTATTCTCTTGCTAAAATAAAAAAAATAAAAACATAACAGCATCTTTAAATGCCCTGAGACAGTTAAAATATATCAGTGTATGAGCATGCTAATTATTCCCATTTTCCCAGCTGAAACATAGGTTTGCAGTTGGTTTTAATGTACTCCAAAATGCCATGTGCTAAATGTTCAAGCAACAATTCTCTTCCACTGTAAAGAAGATGGGATAATGTTTTTTTGTAAATCACTTGCAATCTAGTTAGATTAAACTCTCCTTTATTCCTGTAGTTAAGCATCATTTCAAGTATTTATTGTGGGACAAAGAGATGCATACTGAGAAAAAAAAAAAACACCTAGGAAATAGTACAGAAAGAAAGAAAACAAAGGAACAAGAAAAATTCTGTCTGGTGGATTATTGTCTGTCAGATTCTTATTCCTGTTTCTCTTCTTGGAAGCATGCGGCTTTCACTGTTTTAGTTAGCACAGGATCACAGAATGGCTGGGACTGGAAGGTACCTCTGGAGATCTTCTAGCCAGCCCCATTGCTAAAGAAGGTTCACCTAGAGCAGGTTGTACAGGATTGTGTCCGGGTGGGATTGAATATTTCCAGAGAAGGAAACTTCACAACCTCCTCGGGCAGCGTGTTCCAGTGCTCTGCTACCCTCAAAGTAAAGACTTTTCATATGTAGATGAAACATTCTGTGCTGCACTTTTTTGCCCATTGCTCCTTATTCTGTTACTGGGTGCCACTGGAAGGAGACTGGCTCCATCCTCTTGACACCTGCCCTTCAGATATTTGTGTACATTGACAAGATCCCTGCTCAGCCATCTCTTCCTGAGGCTGAACAGGCCCACTTCCTTGTAAGAGAGATTCTCCAGTCCCTTAATCGTCCTTGTAGCCCTCCACTGAGCCTGCTCCAGGAGTTCCAAGTCTCTCTTGTCCTGAGGAGCCCAGAACTGGACACAGCATTCCAGATGTGCCTCACTCACCAGGGCTGAGTAGAGGGGCAGGATCACCTCCTGTGGCAATGCTGCTCCTAATGCAACCCAGGATAAGGGTGCATAAGGGTCCAGCAGGACCCATTCTCTGCAGAGCTAATCTCCAGCAGCTCAGCCACCAGTCTGTCTTGCTGCATGGGGTTATTCTTCTCCAGGTGCAGGACCCGGCGTTTGCCTTTCTTGAACTTCTTTAGATTCCTCTCTGCCCCAGTCTCCAACCTGTCCAGATCCTTCTGAATGTCAGCAGAGCCTTCTGCTGCATTGCCTCTAAGCAGTACAGGTTTCACTTGGTGTTATTAGTGTTAGTGTGGTGTATCTGGCCTCATAGTAAGACCTGTGAGGATAAATGAGTAGTGGTGATACCTTAAACCAAGTAAATTTGAGTCTTTCTGCACTCACACATCAATGTTTGCTTTGAATTGGCAGCTCTTGTCAGTTCCTTCTAAGACAGTCTGACAGAGAGTTAGAATTATTAGAACTATTTGTGGTGCTATTGCTTCTAGACTTCACTATAATTTTAATGAATGTATTAAAATCTACTTCTAATCAACTTGTAATGCTGTTCCATTTAGAATATAACCACTATTAGAGAAAGGTAATTTAAATCTATTTTGGTATCTTCATACTACATAGCAGTCAGAAAAAATACATAGTTTGAGGCCTGTATTAGACAGGGGGGAGAAATAAACCTTGGAGGGAGCAATAAACACCAGAGAACTAAGTCTAGAAATAGAAAAATGAAATGAGAATAATTTCATCTTGATCTATAAAATTTAATTAGAATGACTGCATGAATTTCAGGGCCTGTGGTTCAAAAATGTTTGCTATGATATGAAATCTTTGTCTTATTAAGGTGTTTTCTATTGTCCTTTCCACACATTCAAATACAATACTGTTCAAAACCAAAACCATTTAAAAGAAGAATTTTTTTTCATACTAAACATCATTTGGTTTTGAAATGTCTCAACTTTTCTAGTGTCTTAACTTTTCAAACATTCAATTTGTTTTTCTCAAATAAACCAAAATATAAAACTGCAAATGGTTTGTTGGGGGATTTTTGTAAATTATATTAAAAGAAAACAAAATTAAAAGATTTGTCTAGTTTCTTATGATCCTGCCTACTGATTTCTATATATAACTGTACTTGTAATTTAAGACTCACCCAAAACAAGTTGGTTATTTGGCAATGTCTGTCACAAGAAGTATGGGTTTTTTAAAGTATGAGATGCCTGAATAGATAAGATGTAGGAAAGATCTCAGAGGAATATTAGATCATATTTTCTATGCTAGCTATTTTGGAATCATGTTTAGTCTAAAAGTCTGTTGTAGGCCTAAAAATTATCTAGCAAAATTAAAACAATTAATGAGTTTTTAATCCTAAGGAACTATGCAGTTACAGTGTAAAGATGTTCTCTTGGAAAGTTCCAAATAGTCACATTTGTTCATCCCTATTATTGTAATAATAATTTTTTTATATGCCTGTAATTTCTTACCAAGTGTTTCAAAAGACTTATTTAAGTAAAGCTTTCAAATATGTGACTACAAGAGATTGCTCAATAAATTTTAGACAGAGCAAGCTGGGTTTTTTTCATGTGGAACTTTAGAATACATAAAGTAGAAAAGTTTTCAAATGCAAAGGTAAATTAGAAAAACTTTCCCTGAGCTGGCTCCCTTAGCCCTTGGTTTCAGACAGTGTTTTAAGCTGGTCTCTTGTGTTAATTTCCCAGAAAGTGGAAGTTCAAGGTGAAGAAACAAGTCTTTACAATTGGTCAGAAAAATAAACTCAGACAGACTTTTAAGCAAGGCAAAAGTCTTCCATATGTAGGGTCTAATCCTGGTCTCCTCAAGTGACTTCCAATTTTTCTTTGGCTTCACTGAGATTCACAGTGCACACTCAGCTTTATAAAGAATTCAGAGAAGGTCCAAGCACTTTTTTTTTTTTAAACCAAAGGATTTCATAAGCAGAACTTTTATCCCAGGCTGGCTGTTTCAATAGGACTTATATGTAGAAAGACTTTCTGTGCTGAAGATAGTCCCTAAATGTATAATCCCTGCTGAGCAAGCTGGCTAGGGGAAGCTGCCACCCTGTCTGTAGTTCTCAGCAGGCATGCAATTTAAACACTGGGGAGTTTAGGTACTCTTTGTAACACTGTGCATTCTCCTCCAAAGGGCTTAGAAGTGCAAAGCCAGTGAATGTAACCTGTCTTCTGTTAATACTGCACTTTGGTGTGCTTCAGTTGCATTTTACTTTTCCTTCCTTGTTTTCCCTTCAAAAAACTGAAGAAGTAAATCCCTGTGAATATAAGAAAGCCTCTTTTTCATAGACAAACAGACCCATGAAGAACAAAGGTTTGAAGTAAATTTCTGAAAATGTATCCTGCCAGAATTTGCCAGAATACTTCAAAGGGAGGCAAAATTATTCTTTATGTGCTGTTCAGAAACAGATATTAAAAAATAAAATCTATCTTTTTCAAAACTCCTGTGCCTCTGTGGGGGTAGTTGAAAATGATGAAATTGTGTTATCTAATGAAGAAGCAATTAGCAAAAACTGTCCTGGGATATTTATTATGGTGTCATTAGAAAATACAATAGAGTTGTTTCTGTTATTCCTACTGTTTCCAGTACACACGGGTATTGTAAAAACCCACGTATTATTTCCTTGTCTGGAAATCATAACAAGGTTTTTGGTATTTGTTCCTTCTTTCATTAGGAGGGAAAATACCCTGAAATTTGGGATTCTAAAGTCAATTACAATTTATTTGGAGTTAGCTCTTTAATTTGTACTACGACTTACAGTAAATCTTTTAAATCACCCTATCAATGTCTAAATAAAGACACTATCCCACTACAGTTTTCTAGCCAAAATGTAATTTTAATTACTATATTTCATTTTTTGACTTGGCTTATTCTGTGTCCATTGATTTCAGACTGAGCCATCATCTCTGGACAATTTCTCTGTGCTTAGCTAAGAATAACTTGAGGTTTTCTTGGGATAGATCAGCAGCAAAGGAATTAGTGACATCTGCTTGGGGCTGGAGTTTGCAAGTGAGAAATGCTATTAGTGCTTGTTGCTTATTACTCAGATATTGCGATATCTCATGTATTATATTAACAGCACAGATTAGATGAAAGGATTCCAAGTTAAATTCTAGGATGAACAGAATTACAGGCTTCTAGACAAAAGATGAAGGGCTTCTGCTTCAAAAGATGAAGATACGATGTTCTGTATTTGATGATACAACTGTAAACAGCAAACTTGCAGCAGTTAATTCAACTTTTCTTTAGAAAATTGAGGCAGATTAGATTTGTGTTTTGCTTTTTCGAAAATTTGAGCTAACTTTTTTCAAATTTGCTTCTTTTCAAAAAGTCCATGTTATTATTTACAATGACACTAGTAAGTATTACTTTTCATTTCTTTTTGAAGCAGATATATTTGTGTTGTTTACCATATGCTAGATTCCAGAACAGAGGTTCAGCTATCACAAAGCAGTGATGTGTTGATAGTTATATTAGTGGCACAATTTATCGTGCTGCAAGAAGAGGAAAATTGTTAACCTTCACTAAGACAGCAGGAAGATTGCAACAAACACCACCATGAAATCAGTAAATCTTTTCATAACAAAAACAGGAGCAGGAAACTGAATTCTTATATATTTCAGATGCTATTATTAGAGGGTTATTAGATAAAGGCCTGTTTGGCTTTTAAAAATTGAAGAAAATTAGCAATGTTCTCAAAACTGACAAGATACCACAGCCTTGATTGCACTTTTGCATGCTTTTTAAATTAAGAAAGAATAAAATCCCAATTTGATTTCTGAAGAAATAGTCAAGGAAGCATAGCTGGAAATCTAGTACAAATTTCAAATTGGTATGTCTGCCCATGTGCATCACCAGATTCTTGTGAAAACATAACAAAAATAGCTGCAAGACAGAGCTCTAAATCTGTATCTGTTCACAAACCTTCCCTTTCACAGAAGCCTTACAGCCCATTAGGTTATTTCCTGATTTTGAATGCTGCTAACTGTCTTCCAGCTATAGTCAGTCACAGTGGCTATGTGGCTGAGACATGCTCATGTTTGTTCTTCCTCCTCAAAGTGTCTGTTCTAATGTCTGTTCTACAAGAAGAATCAATCCCCTTGGAACAGATGTGAATGCTCCTGCTGTGCACCAACTGGAGAGTGTAGAAGGGGTTGGATTAGCTGCAAAGGTGAGGGTAAAGAAAGAATTATAGTTGCCATGGACTCACTAGTAGGCCTATTTTTACTTTTTATTTCATCTTGGATAGTTTAATCCTCTTTGCAAAGAAGCAGAAGTGGACCCTCCTGTTTTATGCAAAAGAATGACAGACTTGCAAAAGAGTAATGGGGAAATAGTTTTTTCCTTACTTCTGCAAATTTAAACAGTAGAAGGTTGCTAGGTAGAATAACCAGGTGCCATGACAACTTAAAAAGTCTTCACAGGTGAGTCACACTGGTTTATCCAGTTTGAAGCTTTCAACTTAATCCTTCTGCTCGGTGATCCTTTACGCAATGTGACTGCAAGCTCTGAAACATTTACTTGTGCTTCATTTTTCCAACTTATTTTACAGAGTGAAAACCAGATCTCAGATACACAATATCCTTCCATTTTGCAAAGAAAAAAAACAAAAAAACAAAACCAAAAACAAAACAAACAAACAAACAAAAAAAAACCCACACACACACACACACACAAAAAAAAAGTCCAAAACCCCAAATTTGTGCAGGAATTGGTTTCGGCATCTTTTGGGTTACAGTGGTGCAAACTTCTTGAATTTATCATCTGTATAATTTGTAACTGAAGTGAATAATTGACTGCATTTTTGATCTAGTCCTGACTCAACACAAATATTAACATGAAGAGAAAATTAATATTTTTGTGCTTAACTCACTTTCTTCTATTAATTTTTGCTTGGAAGAAGTGGTGTTTTGTTGAATAACTGCATTGTCCATCATCTGAAAGCATTCCCCTTCTTCTTAAAGTCAAATATGGGAGGACAGAAAATGCACTGTCATATTATAATACTTCTGTTGTTCATTTTTCTGTGTACATCATTCCATGTTACAGAACGCACTCTCAAACCTTACACTAAAAAAATTCTCCCTTTTACCTCTCATCACTCTAATGTGGTGGTACTCTTATCAGATCTTAGATGATTAAGATTGTTCAGCCTCATTCCTCTCAGCCTGATCACCTTTCACACGAAGATGTTACATGTAAGGATCAGGTATTATTTAACTACAGACCCTGCATTTCAATTTTATCTCTTAAATCTGTGATTTTGCAAAATCGTTTCAATCAGGACACTTCCCCAGCTAATCTTCATCCCTAGGTAATTTTTTTTTTGTATGAAATTTCTTAGAATTTTCACTTGCAAGCAGGATTCTCCAGCCTCTTTTGACTATCCATGTGTTGATCCATAATAAGAAGGGATGCCTCTTTTCTAAAATGGGACTTCCTACCTGAATTGAGCAACTCTAACTCACAGTTAGAAGGTGGTAGCAATCCTGTTTGTGCACTGACACTCGTTGCAGTCAATAGGCAAGGGGAGGAAAAGAACAGCTTGAAGAATCCAGATTCTGCTCTCACTGACATGAACATGCCTTCAAGTGATTAGCAGAAAGGCAATTTTAATATATGATGCTCACATGACATCACTAACATATGCAGGAGCAAATAGATTGTAGCAGAGTCTCTTTCATCTTTCTTCCATCCTGACATTACAGATGACAATTTTTAAATATTGAACACTGGCACAATTCTAGATAAATCATACACACAGTCACAGAAAGCAGCTAAGACACATAAAACTCATCATGTCTGCAACATGAGCACATTCCACTCGTGCAGATTAACTTTTGATAGTAGTGTTATCTCTACTTCACATATGCAATTTATCTGGATACACACAGTAGAAATTTTGCTGCAGGCCATCAGTTTGAGTTGCCAAGAATTGGGAAAAGCCACCTGTTCTCCTAAAAACAGATGAGAAGCTTCATCCTGTTTCACAAAGCATCTTGATAATTGCGTTTGATCCCAGACAATGAGCATCTCTGTGATGACTTCAGTTTTTCTTTAACATAGGGGATTCTCCATGGGATTTCCCCCAGAAGATTTTTTTATTCAGTGGACTAAAGATATAGTGTTGTGCTTCAGTTGCCATGTCCATATCAAAAGGAGAGAATAGTAGTTTGACATGATCGTTACTGTCTCTTGCAGAAATGTGCAAAACAAATCTTCATCTGTTTAAAAATTGCAGGAAAAAATAAAGAAGGAAAAAAACTACATGAAAACAAAACAAAAACATCGAACTTCAGAAAACTCTATAATTTCTCTATAGATTCTGGTCTTCACCCTCATTGTTACTATGCATTTTGCAGCCACACACCAGAGCTTGAAATATTGTAATAAGCTATTGATCTGTGGTTTTCCATTTCAGCTCAAAAATTAAAATATTATCATTACTTCCATTCAGGCAATTAATCCTTATGCTGGGAAAATTTGGCTTCTCTGCTTCTGACCTTGTTTGAGCTGGGGCCCAGAGCATAATATCTGGGGGTTGCTATGCCCATCTGGGAAACTTCTCCCACTCTACCTCAGCATGGGGTTAATGAAATATGAAGAAATTTAAGGGAGGGTGAGAAGTCAATACAAGTCTCTGTCCTACCCAGGAATAAAATAATTAAACAAATCCAATGGTGAGCTAAGATGATAAGTTGCACTGCTCCCACTCCCTGTGGAGCATGCGCAGCCCATTCCTTGGATGCCTCTCAGCAACCTGGAGGTTTCTTCCATTAGCCTGGCAAATGTATCTCCCCTTTCAGCCAGTTGGCAGCCTGTTCTGTCTCTGTCTGTATTCCTTTTGAGCTGGAGTTATTCCATCCACCTGCATGGGCAAATGGAAGGGGAAAAGAGAAGGTTCTCACTCAGTCATTCAAGAGCCACTATGTCCAGCTTTCTTTACAGAGAAACAGATGCCTTAGATGGAGGAGAGTGAGGGTTTTAAATGGTTTGTTGCTTTGCAGCAATCTGATCTACTGGCATGATTGCTCAGCCTTCTCCTGTGGCTGGAAGAATTGAGGACATGATGGTTTGATTCCTTTTCGTAGCTTTGAAACAATTTTTTTAAATCCCAAACTACTTATTATCTTTGCATTTTTTAAAACAGATGTCCAAATCCCAGAAATTCTTGACAGCCATCAGTTTGTGTCCCTAATTGCTTGCTTCCCCTTATGAAGCTTTCTTACTATAATTGCAGTCTTCTGACATTAAATTTTGCAATTACTTATATTTATTCTCATGGCAATAATAAGTATTGGTTGTATATTCTGAATACAATTATAATTGACTATTTAAAAATTATTCAGGCTCACCTATCTTACTGAAGTGTGGAACAAAAGATATTTTCCTAGAGCTCATGTAACACTTCAGGCCAAAGGTTTTCTCTCATACATACCTGTGAAATCTCATTAACAAGTAAAACTAAGACTGCCACATCTTCTAATTCCATGGTTCTCTCCATCCAGAGGAGTTTTAGCCACTTTTATTTTTCAAGAAACCTTTCCACATCAACTCCAGGAAAATCAGAAATCATTCAGCATCTGAAAATTCAATCTGTTGAACTACATTAATTTTGTTGAAGTCTAATATATTGATCAGGATTCATTGACTTGGGGAAGAAAATAAACTATGCAGATTCTTTAGAATTAACACAAAAAAACTACTCAAAGCAAAACAACCAACCTCTTTCCCCATTGTTTTTTTTTCCTGTCTCCCAGCTAAAACACCATGCAAATAAAAATGTGTCGAAAAAAGGAGCTTAAGAAGAGAATCTCAGTTATAACATTCTTAGGAAACAAAATTAAGACTACTTAGGAAATAATAAAGTTTCTTAGTTAATATGAAATAACTGCATGTACATGGGTTTGTTCTCTGTCTGACAGGTAAAATGAAAGGCCGATGATAACAAGAGACTCAGTAAGTCATTTGACCCCCCATCCCTTATGGAATATACCTGCAGGAGAAATGCCAGGTAATGCCAAGTAATTTCTGAATCAAATAAAAAGCTATGCTGCCACAGAGAAACCTGAAGTGGGACATTTATTTGCATATTGCTACAAAGAAAATGCTGCACATAACCACTAGCACAAAAAGCAGATTTTTCTTTTTTTCTTATTTTTAAATGGAAGTTCTTCAGTGCTATTAAAATGTAAGCATTTAAAAGTCAAATTTTAAACCAACCTTTCATTTGTTGATTTGTATTACAGTAGCTTAATCATTATAATTTATGCCTTCTTAACAGTTTCTTTCATTGTGATTTTGGTCAAAAGAGTAAACTGATGTGATAAGACTATTCCTATAGTCACATTCAGCCTCAAATCTGGAAATCTGTTTCACAGTCACTGAAATCCAGAGAAGAATGATTGAAGCAAGCTACTCTGTGAATGAAATACTGCTTATTCATACTTCCCAGAGAGACAGAGAACTTCTGGTGTGGGACAGCCACAATTGATTGCCTTTAATGTCTATGAGAAATGTGTTCTTGAATGACATCTTACAGACTTCATGGCATTGCATTATTTTTGTGAACAGAGAGAAAAATTCATTCTGAGATAATTATTCCTTTCTTTCTCCTTCCTGTCAGTCTCATTTTACTCCCACAAAAAATATTCAAGGCATTAGAGGTTGATTTTAATTATGTAATATCATATTGTAATTAATAAAACTATCTATTTTAAGAAATTCCAGTAAAAATTACAATTTTTTTTTTTTTGAAAAATCAAATACAGTAGGAAAGATATATTTCCAGTTTACATATGCTTTTTTGGTTGTTTCAATGGGACATTTTCATTCGTGAGAATATGACAATATTTGAAGCAAGCAATAAATACAAGTTCAGCTACAGCTGTTAGAAAACCAGCTACAATTATGGACATACAGAAGTACCTACTTTTTCTTAGTCATTCATTTTGGTGGACCATTTTGGGTTCTTTCCTCTCCATAGATGTTGCGGTGGTGGTATTTACAAATATCTATATAGCAAAGAGCAATTTCAGAAGACAGTTTCAGTTCCCAAAATCATTACATGAATGGTTCTCTGAAACAGTCTGCTGTGTGAGCCATCCAAACATTTCAATTAATTTATACCCTAAGTTGATTCATTTTGTGCATCTACACAGATCCTTCTATAACAAGGAAAAGAATATTCTGGTTACAAGAAATGAGCTACTGCTGGGGGAGTACATGGAAATGGTTTCTTAAAGAAAGAATATTGTTTGAGTCAGAAGAATGCATACCTGTTACCATTCTAGAATTCTGCTCCTAAGTTTCATCCCTTTTTCCACTTCCACCAGCAGAAATGTAAATCAGAAAATGTAATGGGGGGGATGTAAATACCTGTTGGGTTCTAGTTTAAGCTTTTGTTACTCTGAATATGCACTCGTATTAACATTCATTCCATACTAGCTCTTTTTTTCCCCTTCTTTTACACATATATTCGACTCTGATTTTCTTGAATTTGCAGCTGTTAGCCTGGAGAGCACTGCAAGATCTTCAAGGTTAGTGACATCATACACTCCATTCATCTTAATGTGTTCCTTTTTCAGTATGCTTTCCCTGAAAGCCTGCCTCAGAGTTTGTGCAAAATAAGCATTTGCCTGATGATACAGATGCAACTGGGCTGTCCTACTCAGTAACTTTGCTTCCACTCCCATCCTTAAAACGAAGCAGAAATCTGTCACTGCATTTCACAAGGAGTCAAAAGAACTTATGCACGAGGCTTGCTATAAAACTATGAAGTCCCTCTAGACACTGAGATTTCTCTTGTACCTGATAAGCTTAGGTGGACATTCATTTCTGCACATGAAAATTGGTATGTCTGTGTATTTACAGAAATCCACAGCTTTGATTTGCCAGCGGCTAAGCTTAATGATCACAGTATGCATCCAGAGTTCTCATTTCATTCAGTCCTAGCACACTTATCTTTGATTTGAAACATTAAAATCTCTTTTGATAGGGACATAAACATGAAATTTGGCAGGTAGTTCCTTAGTCTCAATTTGAAAATAGAGTGAACAGTTAGCACTCTCCCAAACTGAAACTCTCTGTATTAAAAAGTCTCTCTGAGATCAGCTGATCTAATTAATTCAGGTAAAACTAACTCACATCCAGATAACATAACAGCAGCATCAGATCTGGAAATTTGAGTTAAAGCTATTTAAGTCATATTTCCATTCTCTTCTTACTTGAAGAATGATGATAATAGCTCTATTTTACCACTCCTGTGCAATAAAGCATTTTAACACTGCTCTTGAACAGGTCTCAATTACTGGAAAACTTGCAGTATCAAGGCATCAGGAGCTCTTGTGAGAAAATAACTGCTTAACTGTCTTCTATGATTAGGAGTCGTGGGGCAGAAAGATAATTTTCATCCTCTTTTGCATAGCCTTGAGGACATTGCAATTACTTACAGAACAACAACATTGCCGTGGGCTCCTCCAGCAAGCCTGGTGATACTGCAATGGACAGCAGCAAAAGAATAGCAACAAACACACAGACAAAGAGCTGTGTGAGACAGTCCATTAGAAATATAAAAGGAAGGGGTGGAAAGGAACAGGCATTAGAGACTGTTGTATACCAAAGAAAAACCATGTTGTTTTCTTGTGACTCCTTTTATGGGAAATAAGGCACTAAGAAAAGCAAATTGAACTTGGCAGTGCTCAGCACAGGACTTGTCTATAAACTCTGTGCTTTAGATATGGTTCTTCCTGAGCCTTGGGAAAACTGGTTCATTTATCTATGAATAATAACAAATTAAGAAAAAAACAGATTTTTTTTTTCCCTGCAGATTTTACTTTCTTGAACTGTGTAGGAGAGTGTGTTGGTACATGGAGAGAAATATGAAAGGCTGGGCACTATCATATTAGATTCATTAGACAGTACATGTTTTATTTGTTGGCATGCTGTGAAGCAACAAAAAAAATTACACATTATGGATTGGAATAATGGGATCTCTGAAATAGTAGAAGGCTACTTAACAAGATGCCCAGTGCCACTGCCTCAATTTTCAGTTTACTGTATTCAGTATGCCTTTCCTCTGGAATATTAAGTGCATCAAGTCTTTCGTCTAATTCAGTTCTTGCATTCCTCTTATGCCAATAATAAGCTGTTGATGTATTACAAGAGTTAAATTTCCCATGTCACCTATGTTCCCCATTGACTAGACATTTTTTCACATGCCCCCACCTGAGCTTGGTTGATTCTTGAGTTTCTGTCATTTCATATAAATAGCACAGGTGCTTTAATAGCATGACCTAAAAATGAAAGGTTGAAGAGAGAGCATTGTTCATTCAGCTATTAGCTGGGGACAGGATTTATTCACTTTGTTTCTCTTGTGTATATTAATCACATTAGAGTTGCTGTCTGGAACTCCTGCTATGGGAAAATTACATTTAGAAAAACTTCCTTATGAATTATTAATTAGTAGCTAAACTGTCTTTTCTCTTTTTATTTTTTCTATTTTTAACAGACATTTTCATCTGTTGAAGCACATAGTGGAATTGTTGCTTTGGGATGGCTGACCTGAAACAGAGACTGGACAGAACTAGAGAACAAAACAAATATTTATTAAAAGGCCCCCCGGATACCCCGGGACATCCAAACCAGCCCTGACGGCTCCACCCCAAAAACCCCCTCTCTCCCCCGAAAACCCCGGCCACACCCCCTGTCCCCTTGGGTCTATTTGCATATTGGGTTTAATTGTCCAATTACAACTCCAGGCTGTGAAGTCTCATCCTTCTTGTCTTTCTCTTCAGTCCATCATTGTTGATGCTTTTGGGCCAGAAAGTTGTCCTTGGTTTTCAGCAGGGAAGGATTTGTTTTGTCTACCTAGTACCTACTAGCACTTAATATGAAGCTTAAAACTCCACCCGAAACAGCATGGAATCTGGAAAACATAAAATCTAAAACTAAAGGCATCAGAATGAGTTGCTAGCATTGTCATGCTTTATCAAACTCTTAAACAACAATTTCAGTTCTAGTCTCTCCTTTTGGTATCTCTTATTAAGTTAACATTACAGAACCAATCATAAGGTAGCATTTCTGAAATTTCACATCTTTCTTTGTTTTCAGATTGTGACTGGAAAGTACAAGACTCTATACTTCTTCTCTATACTTCTTCAAGATCTTCTCGACTGCAGCTTTTCCATTTGCTTTTCAAAACTTGTGTGTTGTTCGTTTGTTTGTTGTTGATGTTTTGGTTGCTTGTTTGTTTTTTTAACTGGGAGGTACTAAACAATTTTAACACGGTTCCATGCTGCATTTTGTTTGTTAATGTGTTGACAGTGGGGAGCTTCTGCATGACTCTCTCTACTGTGAATCCTCATTCACATAATTGGCATTTCTTGACAGTAAATCAAAACAATCTCTAATATGTTGGCTTTTTCCCTTTAATCTGATGCCAACCAAATGCACAGGGCTTAGTCAGTTCTGATGCATTTTTCATACCCCAGAAAAAGTGTTTGTCTGCTGACATTTACCACCCATGCTCTGTTCTCACAAAGCAGCTTTCTGGATGTGCTTGTACAGACTTACTACACAGCTGAAATTCCTTTTGTTCTGTTCACACATCATAGAAATTCAGAGGGTCTCCAATACCACAATATTTCTTCAAGAGAACACCTAGGAATTTGTTTTTCTGATAAAGGAGCCTGAACCAGAATCTGCTTTGTTCAAACAAGGGAGATGGCTTTTATCCTGAATACATTTAATGGCAACTCTGAGTCCTGCAGAGCTGAACAAAAAATTAAATTCTGCCTAACTTGAAAACAAATTTGTGATTTCCTGGATGTAGTTAACTTGCTGAGAAATTTGTGACAACTTTAGTAGGGCCAGGATTTATTTTTAAAGATAGACCTCAGTGTTTTAACCTTCAGTATTCCTTTTCTATCCTTTGTACTTAGCATGTCATATTTTCAAGATGCTTCAAAGACACAAAAGTTTATTCAAAAAATACAGACATGCTAGAAAAATCTCAAGTTAGAAGTTGCAAACAATAGCAGTAACATGTCTGCGAAACTCAGCTTCTGCTCTGAATCTGTTTGCTCCAACTTTTAACTACTTTGAACTAATCACTGTTACAATAACCTTATTAGTCTTTTACAAAGGGTAAAGAGGCAGAGAGAGGGATAGGACAAAGAAAAAGGATTTCCATTATGCAATTCAATCAAGAGCACCTGTGCTGGAATTCATTAACTCCATTGAGTGGGTGGCTGCATATTTTCAACATCCTGATGAGGCAGGGGGAAAAAAGGAGAGCAGCTGACTGACTGGACAAATTGGAAAATACAACAAAATATAAATATAAATAAAATAATATCAAGATAAAATATAAATATATAAATATAAATATGTAAAATATAAATAAAATATGCCTTCTTTTCTTACTCAGGTGTTGGATTATGCTATTTCCCTTTTAGAACTGCTGGTTTCCTTGTAGTTCTATTTATATAATATATTTGTATCTTCATTATAAATGCAAAATATTGTTGAAATTATGTATTCCAAAAAGTACAACTTACACTACTGGTTCTGCAAAGTTAAATAACTGAAGTATTGGTGAAAACCTTTATTTTGTAAGTTTATCTTTTAGGAGAGATCATGCAAGTTAGAAATCATCCTGGCCATACTTGACAATCAATTGTTTTTAAAAATATCTTTTATGTTACTTGGGTTTTTATCCTGGTTCTATCCCTTTTTTTTTTCCTATCCCAAATTTCTCTGTGCTTTATTTCTGATAGAAACAGTAAGTTTCTAGTGCAGTGAAATTTTACTTGGACCTCTCTGATTTGTTGCAGCTGTGGAAGTCCCTTTTCCTAATTCACACGCCTGTTTGTAATTAAGGGTCACGAGCTGGAGCTCACCCTCACTGTCTTCTTCTGCCCTGTGCTAACAGGGACTAGAAAAGTTATGTCCAAGGTCTCATGGGATTGTTCAAATGGAAATTCTGAAAGCACCAAATCACAGATGTCTGCTACAGACAAATTCTCCAGTGCTGAGGGAATACTGTAGGTAATCATGCTTCTTCAGATTATGTTCACTTCTGCTCTCATTTCCCAAGGGATGGGCATGGGTGAGGAACAGGGATTGGAGCAATGGCCTCTGAAAGCTGGGGCACCACACAGATCCTGTGAACAGATTTCCTCAAGTTGAGCAAAGGAAAACAGGTGCATGTTATTGTGACCTAAACTTCAGTGGGGTTTTCTGCTAACATGTGTACAAGGCAGTCTCCATGAATCACTGGGTTTTGTCTCTTGCCCAGATACTGTAGTGCAGGAGATATGCAGGGAACACTCATGGTTTTTGATTCTGGTATGTGACAGAGGAAGCTTAAATCCACAATTTAAGCCTCATTATCAAGTCAATTAGATGACCCTGTTTTCCATAACTTGTCAAAATATTTGCAAAAATAAATTGGTACACTATATTTGATTTCCAAACTTGTTTTTTAAAATTTAAGGTCTAAAGGGCTGTGCTGCATTGGCATAAGACAGATGGTTTTCCTCATCAGGTAATGTCTGGTGAAAAACAAATAAAGGACAGAAACAAATCTAGCCATTAGATTGTCCATAGGAAATCTGTGTTGGGACCTCTGCTCTTCAAGTGCAAAATAATCAAACCCAGAGGCGACTGACCATGAAGTGAAGCAGGAAGATTTCAAAGCACTAAATGAATTAGTGATAAAATGGCAGATAAAATCAACTGTGAATTGGCTGCATGTGGAGAAAAAAAAAACTCAGACTAAATGTATACAGTTATGGGTCTAAATAGTGTATTGATACTGAGGAAGGGGATTTGGAACTCACGGATACTTCTCTGAACATGCCAATCAACATGCATTTGTAGTCAAAAGAGATGGATGTTGAGACTTACTAGGAAAAAAAGTTGACAAAAAAAAGTCACTCCTTTAATTCTTTATGTACTGCTAACTATAAACCCTGAGAAAGTTTTGCAGCTCCTGAAGTTCATTTTAAAAGAACTAATTTGAACTAGGAAAAATACAGGAAAAAAGCAAATTATATCAAAAGGAGAAAATTATACTGACTTAGGGAAAACCACATATATTTGGATTCTTCACTTTGGAAAAGGCATGAAGAGAGATATGAACAATATGGAAGAGGTGAAGAGAGAATAGCTGTTCATTTTCCCTTAGGACTGAAACTGGCAGGCACTTCATTAAATTACAAAGTATTTAATGTAAAATAAACAGAAGATGAGGGGTTTTTTTTGTCCTCTGTCACTCAGCTATACAGTAGCTGAGTGTTATAATATGTAAAAAATTGAAGTTTAAAAAAACCCCATGTAACTAGCCAAACTCATGAAGCACAGATCCAGCAACTGTTTCTTTGTTGTTTTGCAGGTTGTGTTCTTCCACAGTTGCATCCTCAGAAGTGTTCAGCCTAGATTTTGCCCAAAGGAGATTACAGTCTCCACTGAAATGTTCATTCTGTGTCACAAATCCGTCAAAGACTATATTCACTGCTTTGAGAAATCAATTTCATGGATACATTTTTAAAAGTTTCTCTTACAGAAAACAAATGCACAAAAGCAATCTCTTCAGGCTAAGTTTAAATCTTACTTTTAATGGTCCTAAGGCCCTTAAGAAAAACTCATCTGCTGTTCCTTCACTCCAGAATGCTGTGAATGTTAATTGGCTTCTTGGTGGATGTCAACCTCGTACCACTGAAGTGTCATATGTAGTTCTCATTCATTTTATACCAAATTATGCATACAAACACTTGCCTTACATTAAAGAGGCTAAGGTTGAAATGTTGATGATTTAAAAGTTGCCAGAATGAGTGCTCATTGCATTCACTGGTCCCACACATCATAATGAAGCCTTGATTACATGCTTGCATTTTTCCACAGAAATCTGTCGCAAAGACTGTAATACAATATGAAATTCTTTAGCATGGGAAAAGATAAAACAACTAAAAATTCCAGTGCATTGACAACAGATGTCATCACGTGGTGTTTTCAGGATAAGTCACTAGCACTGCTGTCTTCAAATTCCTGCTCTTCCCAGCCAAACACTTGGGACTTAAACAAAATGCTGCTCTGGTGCACATTCTTATTGTCAGTACTGTCTCAGGGAAATTTAATGTGGAATTATAATTGCAGGGAAATAATTTCAACTCCTAAATACTAAGAAGCAGCTGTTGAAGGCTGGTTTTCAAAATAAAAACATTGGAGTAAACTGTCATGAAATAGCAAAAGACACATCTCTGACACAGAGATGATGCCACTTGAAATGCCAGTTTAGTCAGAATTATATTTTGAATTTCAAGACTGGAAAAACTGCTGGTTTTCCAACACAAATATACATTTGTCATAGAAAATTTCATCCTTAGCATATAAACCTTGGCAGTGTTCCATGAAGAAAAATTTTGGTTGACTGCACTAATTTTATGTAATAATATATGCAAATGTATACAGCCAGTAATAACTAAAAACAGGAAGGTAAACAGTTTACTCATTGACTTGACAGATTCCAACACAAAGCAGTTATACAACAGCATAATATTTTGAAATACAGTTCCTGTTCTTTATATGGAAGCTACTGAGAAATCGATGTGACAAAAATAATGAAGATATGTTGGTTTGTTTTATGTTATCATGTTAATTGTGAGAGAACATGAGTTATTATAAAATCATATTTTATTTCATATAAACACAAATATTCTTACGGTGGTTATGTTACACTGATTATTTATTTGAGCAGTATAAGAAGTACAATTTTTAAATGGCAATACAGATACTAATTCTGTGTCCTTCCTGTTGCTCCTGAAGAAGCTCTTAAAGAACAGTGATATTTTAAACAGTTGTTATCAAAAGGAATACAATTTAATAGACTTGACTGAAATATTTACCTGTGATATTTTGCAATGCTCTGCAGGCAAACTTTTGCCTGCACTGTCATATGAATAAATAAAATAAGATGAAATGTTTGTTTATGGTTGGTTATATGCCAACCTACAAGAAATCCCCAGGAATTACTTTTCCTTGAGAAAGCAATATGCACCACATATAGTACAAAATTATTCAGTTTCTTGGAAAATGCCCTCAAGTGGAGGAATGGATGGTTTATAAACATGAAGGGTTTTTTTTTTCTACATAGATACTGTAACTTCATTTTGCTGAAAATACCAGCGAGGTTCTCCCTACTGACACCAAAAGCTCTGTGAAAGTTGTTTACAGCATCACGAGTAAAAGTTGAAATGATGAACAAAATAGCTATATAGCTGCCAATACCTGGAGGACAAGCAAGAACAAGGACAGCTCTGACTGAATATTTTTTACTTTGTTTTTATTTTCGCTGGATTTAATTGCCTTTTTTTTTTCCTGGCAAGCATTGCATTCATTTTGCAGAAGTAAATGCTCTCCAGCTGCCTTTAGACAGCTGCCCTGGGTCTGTACTGAGTTGTGAGGAGTGGCTGCAGAAATGACAGCAGAACTGGCAGAGCAGAGGCAAAGCCTTCTGACCTGCTGAATCGGCTGCCCAGAAAGAAAATATGATTGTAAGTTACAGAGTAATTCAACAGACACTTTAGAAGGACGGCCTGTTGACTGTAAGGGCACTATCTGTCAGTATAAATTAAAAGACAGCAGAGGTGGTGGTGATTTACTGGGATCTTTTGGAAAGTATAGGATGGAGATATGATGTAGATGGTATAAAGTAATTGCTGGATATTGTCCAGATTTTGGAAGTGACAGAGTTAATTTTCTTCCTGTGGCTGATATAGTACTGAGTTTTGGATTTATAGACAAGGATAATTATGAGAATACACTGATGTTTTAGTTTTTACTTAATGGTGTTTACACTGAGACAAAAAGTTTTCAGCTTCTCATGCTGCTCTGAGGGCAAGAAGGATGGGATTACACAAGAAGCTGGAAATCGACACAGCTAAAGGGGTCTTTTATAATGTATGGCATCATGCTTAGCATAAAAACTAGGGGTAAAGTGCCTGGGGGGCTGCTGCTCAGGAACAGGCTGGGCATCACTTACTTGATGGGTGAGCACTTATTTTCCATTTGCATCATTTGTTTTTCTTGAGTTTCTCTTTGTTATTTTCCCCTTCATTACTATGTTGTTGTTGTTGTTGTTATTATTATTATTAAACCTTTTTTATCTCAACTCACAAGTTTTCTTTTTAACCTTTCTTCTTCTCACCCCATTCCACTGTGCAGGAATGAGTAAGCAGCTGTGCAGTGCTTCATTGCCAGCTGGGGTTAAACTGTGACAGTGTTCAACTGTGTTAGCTGCACTCTAATACTTGTCTTGCACCCTTGTCTGAAGTATCATCAGTCTCCAAATACCTTTAGAGGCAATACACTCCCTTTCCTCAGTTTTTCAGATGAGACACAAAATAATCCTATCCCACAATTATTTTTCCTATACAATCCTGTTTAAGGGGTCCTCCTTTCTTTACAGGGGATACATAGGCTGTAGTGCAAAGCTTTCACACTACACACATTTTCATTTGAAAAAGCTTTATTTTTCAGACTGTACTACATCATTAAATGTCTGTAAACAGAAATACTAAGATCTGGAGACATTATTTGTCTGAACTAAGGAGCTCTTATGTTAGCAGTGTGATGAAGAGAGACAAAGTGCCATCTAGTGAAAGCAATAATTTAACATAAAGAAAAGGTTAAGATCTTATTGATGATTAGTTTGTCAGTGTCAATTCCCAGATGTGGGTGAATATAGCCAGTATTTTATTAACATAATATCACCATTTAGGCAGCAAGGCAATTATTGCAATTATTCAAATCTATGAGTTCTCCATTAATTTTTGCTATTTTTTAAGAAAAAAACCCCAAACATATTAATCCTTTTTATGTGTACAAAGTGAAGCAGGCTAAGTTCTGCCAGAAGTGCTGTGGTTATTCTGTAAGAGATTTTCCTTCTGAGACACCAACAGTCCCGTATGATGCAGAGCCTGTGTAGCTCCAGGACAATGCAAGCACTACACAGGACTGAAATGCTCAGGTCAATAAGCACATGCTTTTAGGAAAACAAGGGGAATTACACTGGGAATTCTACCTCTCTCTCTTCTACCCACTCTTGGGTTTATCTGGTTTGATAAACAGATTCTTCAATGCAAATTGCACAGTGTTATGTCTTTGAAATCATTAATGTTCTGGATCATTGCATTTGCGATATTTCCCCATGGTAAATAATTTTTTTTTTTTAAGAAATAGAGCAGAATATCCACTGTGTCACTATGAAGAAATTTGAACTAATTAAAATATAGGATGTCCTTTGATTTTCAAACACCAAAGAATGCCAAAAGTTCGCCTCAGATTTCTGAGATACAATACACAAAATATATTTAATCTAAGGATTTACATACATGCTTTTGTGGAAATATTATTTTCAGGGAAAATTGAGGGAAATGGAAGTAAAATGTTAAACTTGTGTCCTTGTTCTGTAATTCAACCCTAAATTCCTGATTGTTTTATAATATTTCACTGTATCAGCACACCTACTGATACTAGCGCCTCTCTCTAGTCCTGCAACTATTAAAAAAACAAAACACTTCAGCATCACAGTCTGAGTGTTGTGACTATCACTTCATTGGATAAGTGAAACAGGCTGGAGAAATACAATCGTGGTTTTGTTATTGTATCCATTTCAAAGCTAAGCACATTGCTAACAGTCCAAACTGCTTGTAACCAGAATAGTTGATACTATTTGTATATACATATTTGTAAATACAATTGTGAAATTACCAGCAGCAGAGCCAACATGGCAAAAATTGCCTGCATGCAAGCTCCTTTGCAGATCTTCCTATCAGTCATCCTTATTAAGATTTCAGAACTGAGCCTGCCCCCAGAGTTATTGGTAGTAGTATTTCTCATCTTTGTAAATATATTTGATAACTATATCCTGAGAAGGAATCTGAAAAAAAGCTCCTTTTCCCCTGTTCATGCAAAAGATTAAAGATTTTGAAGTTACTTAATTATAGAATATTGGCAGCTTTTAATTTCCCTGGATCTTTATTTTGCATCAAACACTGCTGTATTATTTGGATTATCATGTCTTTCTTTGAACTAGGCTGTTATTTACTAGTGTTACTTTCCATTCTCATGATAAACTTACTTTACCTAACTAAAAGTTATTTTGCTGCTAATTTTGTCTCCCTTAATTTGTAAGTAGAAAGAGTTTATAGACACTATGTAAATCTTTAGCATAGCCAACTACAATGGTTTTACTTTCTCGGCAAAAAGAAAACGTCCCTTTTTATAAATTTACTTAGGATTCACAGCACTGGGGCTTAGAAGGAGTTGAAAACAGAGTTGGTACTCTAAGCAAATAGTTGCTAACTCACATGAGGAAGGATTTGGAATGGTTCAGTGAATGGGAATCAGTAATAGTAAAATTAAAGACAGACCACAATAAAAAAAAAGCATTGTGCAGAGCACAGTGGGGTGAAACAATCCCATTTCCACTGTTTCTAGGATGCATCCTGTTAATGCATCCCAGGACATTTATGTCTCCTAGCATGTTGGAGCAATGATACAGGAACAGTGCCAAGCCTGTTAGTTCATTTATTAATTTATTCTACCTGCCATCCAAGCACTAAAAGAAACAGAACCTGACACTTTGGGGTTAGCTGATTTATTTAAATTCTTCCCTGCTTAGATCTTTATTTTATTTTATTTTTAGTTCCCTCTTAGCATTACTTTTGAATAAGAAGTTCCAAATATGCTTAATCATTGAAAAGTTCCTGACAGTTTCTATAAAAGCAGTAACATTTTCTTTTATTGCAGCTTATGTTGCTGAAAGAGTAGACTTAGAAGTAATAAATATTCACACTCATGGGGGAGACTGAGGATTAATTTCCTTGAATGATCTCTACATATGCTCTGTAGTTTCAGTACATAATGCTAATCTCTCAGTGTTTGATACAATACATTTGGTAGTAAATTTTCTTACTTATGTGGCATATATTGCTAATTAAATAGTTCTGTCCTGCCCAAATTTCCTTTTAGGTGTTTGCCTATGTTTCCTAATTTTCTGTTGACACATTCAACCAGTGATTTATCCCCTATTTCCCCTTTCTGATGTAAGCAAAAGTAAGCTGAGCCAGAAACAAAAGCAATAGTTGAATATAGGCTGGTATGGAGAAGCAGTGGGGAAAGAAAGACACATCACCAATGGAGCCAGCAAGGCCAAAAACTCAGACCCAACCTCTACTGCAGCACATCACATAACTTTGCATCAGGAAAGAAGTAAAAGAGTCCTGTGCACTAAATATACTGTCTCTGTCTGCCTGCTGGCATCAGGATCTAATACCAAGCTATCACATGTAAGAATACTCACGTCTTTCATAGAGAAGTTTAAAATCCTGAGCTATTAAAATGGTGTAACACCTAGAAGCTAGTGTGGTAAATTTACTCTTCTTGAGCAATCTTCAGATCTGTGACTGTGTTTTAAGATGTCAGTGAAGTCGTCTGGATTTAAAACCTTTTCAGATGCAAATTGAGGAAACAACTTTAACCACGGTACATCATTTCACCGCTAAGTTTTTGAAAAATCCCAACAAATAACACACCAAAAACATAAATAGGTAAAAATCTAAAATGATACACTAAAAGGGGGTTTCTAATTATTTTACAAAAGTATACGTACATAATCTATATTCAGGAAGAGATGTGCCTGTATATTTTCTACATACAGTTTCTTGGTAATAAAAAAAGTCAATGCATTCTTAATATTTATATACTTGATTTGAAAATTTGTGCCTTCTGCAACAGGAAAGTAACCAAAAGATTAGGTAATATAAAAGACAGGTCATTGTGTGCTTTCTTCACTAATGTTTTAGAAAATATTTCCTGTGGATTTGTTTCAGTGTTTTATCAAAATTGTTGAAAAGAGAAATCTATTAATGAAAACAGTTACAATTCTCAGCAACTTTTGTGCTGAGAAATCAGTTGATAAGTTATGTCAGGTCACATCAGCAGTGTTGGACTGCCCATGTAATGCAATGTGACTGATGCAGGCTGACAAGATACGCAAGCCAGTGACATATTAATTGGGTAGGGAGTGGGTTAGAGGGACCAAAGAAGAAATATGACTTTGTCTCAGAAGACAAAATGTGAATGTACATATGCAGAATCCCAGCTGGCCTCAATGGTTGTCTTCATGCAGTTTCAGCAGGGAGCTATCCTTTCATTTATGGAGTTAGACCTTTCATTGTAGCCTGGAGTTGTACAGAGGAGTACAATAAGTCTCACTTAAGAGAGTCCCACATAAATCTCATCATATCCTGCTTCAAAATGCATTTGAAAGTGCTTCAATGAGGCACCAGTCAGTGCTTAGACCTTGCAGAGGTTCTCTCCACAGAGGAAATCTGCATTTTGTACAATCATGGTTTTACATTTTTCAGTATCTCATTTAAAAACATATTTTTAACCAACAAATATTCTTTAAAATTAGCACCCAGAGCAGCATAAATTAGCATATGAATCACTTGACTCAAGTTCAGGGTAAACTTTCAAAGGCATTTCATCATTTGTAGAAAGCTAGTTTCACACCATTGCTTATGGTCTGGTGAGTATCAGTGACTCAGAAACATAGGGCTGTTGAATACGAAGCTTACATGCAACAAGCAGCCATAATTTCATTTTCTTGGCAAATGAGCATTAAGCCTACTTAGTTCAATTTCAGTAATTCAAGATGAAGTGGAGACAAGGGGAGACACAGCTAATGAGGAGTGTTGGTCCATCAGGATAACGATTCTCCTGTCAGTTATTCTGGGCATGACTCCTGAAGTTTCTATTAATAACTCCACGTAGTATTTAATATGCCATCACAGTGCATGACAAAGCTGTCATGCTACTTTGACACCAAGTTAAAAAAACACCCCCACATCTGAGTTTTATGTAACCCAAAACAATGCAAGGAATATCTTTATCAGAGCTGCACCTGCTCAGTTTATCTGATAGTCAAAGCTGTAAACAAAAATTTGCTTTCAGGGAATAAATGTTCCTTTACTGCAGAATATTGGGCTCCTTTACACAACTTAGCCAAGCTCTTTAGCCTTCTGACTCCTGAGAGACTGATTTTTTTTTCTGTTTCCCACAGGCCTGCAACATCTGAATTTGTCACAATAATTACTGAAATCATTGTCTAACACCTATACAATAGTATCTATAATTGTCTCTATTTACATGAAGTAAAGAAAACAAAGCCATAATAATAAAACTATGGCATGACTGGGACCTCAAGCACAGAAGAAGAAAAAAAACCCTATTGTTTTTAACATTTATGGGGAAATTATCTTCAGCAGAAAACTCAGTAATAAAATTAAGCTAGCACTGCCTTCTTCCAATTGCCTACTTTAACTACTAAAATTTTTCTCTATCAGATACATTTTGATGTCGAAATACTATGCAGTTGCAGTACCTACTTAAACATTGTAAGGATGTCTTAAACCACCACAGCAGACACAGATTAAATTTCCCTTGGCATTAGCTATAAAGTGTTAAGGATTTCTTAGGTAGCTCTGAAAATATTTGACAAGGTGATGGTTTAGATCCTAATGTTTTCCCCTTATTCCTATCTAATTAAAAACATGCTTAGAAAACATTATCCATAGTAGCTTGGAATTCACAGGAGTAGTAAAATTACTTCCAACAAAAATTTACAAAAATTTTCATTGCAAATTTTGAGTGATTGAGCCCAAATTTTATAAATGCTGCTTAAACTATATTAATGTTGCCCACAGTATGCACAGTCATTGCTTTAACAGGAAAAATGCATGCCCTTTCTACAAGGCAAAGGATCCTAGCTGCTCCAGCATTAGCAGGCATCATTAGAACACTGCTAGGTACAGCTGAATAAGCTTTGCCTCTGTTATGTCATATATATTCAGGCCATTAAAAAGAACATTGTAAGCTGTTATGTAGTTGTCATATCAGGAAGAAGTCTTATTCTGATTTAATTAAATTTTTCTGGCAACCGATAAAGACGGGGAGTAGAAATAATTAAGCTCATATAGGTTATTCTTTTCATTATTCAAGGAGAAAATCTCTAAAGTTTTATCCTTCACTGGGCTCTTTTAGAAAAATGTTTTCTCAGGTCTTTGCCATTTATTAATGTGTTGATTCATTTTAGCAGGACTGATATCTCTAGCAGGTCATAACTCATTTCTGTTGAAACCCCAACATGCAGAAGCTGTTTCAGAGAATTCTCCCCAAATAGTTACAGATGAACTATCATCTGAAATCAGTGTGATTTATTTAAAGTTGAAGACAGCTGCAATGCACAAAATTTGATTAAATGGCTTGGCCACTGCCCAGACAGATAAACCTCTGGAAGGTTTTCACCCAGAAGTGCTTTGAATAGGCTCAAGGCCAGATGAAACAACTTGGAAATCCAGTACCCTATTTTAAGGTGGATGCAGCAAAAATGGAGACCAGAAAGTTCTGTTAAGCCTTTCTATGCTGCATAGAGTGTTCAACACCTTCATATGGTGCTTAGAGAAGCACAGGGAGCAGCAAGATACCTTCAGTCAGTTCTGTACATATTAACATCCTTCTGCCAGCTCACGGGGAAATGCCGAGTCTTAAATCCTAGCTTTATTCAGCTATAGAAAAAACTGAACTACCCACTCTTGGGATTCACTTCCTCCACACATTGGAACAAGAAAGGAAATTTACTCTCCAAACACTCATGAATGTAGAGGCTCAGATGTTTCCTCATTTTTAAAAGTTTATTGTTAAACCACAACAATTAAATTGGAAAACAGGTTGGTTTGTGGGGGACTTTTTTGTCTGCTCACGTTGGAATTTACCCTCCTTTTCTTCACTTCCATGCCTAGTTATCTGAAGAAAAGCCAGTCTGTTCTCTGTTGGTTTACTTTCATACAGGAAATAATGTTGCTACACTGCAGCAATCTTGTAGCAAAGCTCCAGGGAGAGGTGGAGGGTTGATTGTAAAACCAAGGCAGTTTCCCCCAGGTGCTTATTATCATACCTGCCTTTCCATGTGAGCTATAAAATGTGTATTTCAGATGATACCTGGCCTCCAGCCAAGAGATGTCTTCAGGGGATTTTGCCATGATTTTATGTAATGGACTGGGTGACAGAGGATACCAGTTCTGCAGTTCTGGTTATGGATTCTTTCAGAAGTTAATAGCATGCTGAATTTGGATGTGGTTTACACCACTGTGGAGTTCACAGGGATTATAATCTGCCATTGTATCCCACATGGGTGAGTCGTTAGGAATTACCCATTGTCCTGTCTGCTGCACTGGCTGTCCTAAGAACAAGAACAGTGCCACCAGTACGCAAAACTGCTCTACACTCTCTTTGATGTGGAACTTCCACACCCTGTCAGTCCTAGCTGTTCCCTGGCACATCAATCCTAACATTCCAGTTACTTTTTCCTACAGTTGCAGGGATATATAGAAGGAAGGAAAGTAGGGCCAGGCATAAAAGGCAAGAGACCCTTTTCATCTGCTCTATGATTATTTGATAAAAAATAAAATTTAAAAAAATCCATTACAACAATGACCAGATTCATATCCTGTCAATTAGTGCTCTTCACTGTCCTGAGTTTTGCTATCAGGACTGCTGTAGTTCAAATTTAAAACAGAATGGTGGACCAATTCCTACTTGATACTGTGCACAAAACGGATATGATGGCTATTAATTTGTGGCTTTGGAAAAGCAGGTAATAAATGTCATGTGAGCTGTCACTGCAAAACGCCCCTCCCAGGACAAAATGAGAAAGGTTCAGCACTATATAAATTGACAAGGGCCTACATTAACTTGTATGCCAGCTACACAGTGTGCACAGTCAGATTGCATCTCAGTTTTGATTTCAGGACCCCTTCCAGACTAATACTATCATAGCCAGGAAGAGATCTGACCTCCCATCATATGCCTCACTGCTATATCATCCCAGAGCACCACTTCCACTTCATTTGTGTCCTCCTTTGGGCACACAGAGTATTAACATATTCCTGATAAAGATATGAAAAGGAATATATTTTCACATCATAGCCTTGGTGTTGATGAAAATGAGCATTCCTCATTCCTCTGAAAAACAAGCTACTGTTCAAACAAATGTTTCTTATTGTGCCAAGAAAATATTTGGCTGCTTTATAGTCCTAAAAACTACGTGGCTTAGATCATCTGATTGATACAGAAGTGCTTGCTTCCTCTCTATGTCTACCAGTACAGTTTCTAAATTGAAAGCTTTAACACAATACTCAACAACCCTGAGTAGAGTAATTAACAAAACATAGTCTGTGAGATGTTATAGCACTGGAGTAAAAGGTTGATATAAAGTAATAATGACATTTTGTAGTTGCACTCAGTTTTCCATATTCAATGGTATCAGATGTTTTACAAATTAAGACATAAAAGTTTGGCATCCTCAACTGAAAAAGAGAGTGTAGCTGAAGGAACAACATTGCATTTTGGCAAAACTATTAATCTTTTGAGAAGTTCACAGGAGTCCTTTAAATTACTTTCAAGCAGAAGCTGCAGAGCAACACTTGTAATTTTTTTCTGTTTACAAATCATTCATTCTAAAAGATTATTTTATTAATGTATGTATTTACAAATATTTACAAGGTATTCTTTTTCACTGCATTTTATCTGACAGAATATTTAATGTGAGCAGTGCCAATACAGTATCTTGCAAAAATTAATTGTACTGTGTTTGAATAATTATTTTCTAGAGTAACTCTCATTTTGAATAAATTATTTCAACTTCTAAAAACCATAGAATTATGAATAAGGAATAATAGCCTTCTTGACAGCTTATGATTTTTCTTTTAAATATTCTTGTGCCAGAAGTTTGAGTAAACATCTTTATTTCTTCAAAGTGGGAATATTTAGTTTTTAAAGTTTATTTTTAAAATGTGCAATTGATTTATCTTCATTTGGAAGCATTTTTAAGGTATAATAGGTTGAAACAGAAATATCTGCCTGACTTTCTCAAGTTTTCTGCTACAAATAAAATTTATTTAGGAAGTTACTGCCACTGTAACATGAGTGCAATAAATGAACAAGACATGTCATTTACCTCCGTTGTTTTGCACACAGAAAACTGTTATGAAGCATGTTTAGAGCCATTCTGTACATGAATGCATTTCCTCCACTTCTCCAAGAAAGTTTGAATGTCTTTCCCTACATTTCCTCTTAACAATATACTTTGAGTCTATAGTCTCATGAAGCCACTGTCTGGGTTGGATTCAGAGTCAAAGCTTTGCCTCCTGGCCATCCTGGCCAGAACCCACCTGAAGGCTGAGATTCTCTGACCTTGGGATCTTCCCCTATTTCCCTGAGCCAGGACTGGGGCAAAGGGATAATCTCCACTTGTAGAAGTGGCTGCTCTGAATTGTGTTCTCTTTCAAAGTGGTGAAACAAATATACCTAAAGCACCGAGTGCAGACTTAAAATTATTCATTAGAACTTCCAGCTATGCTAGACCAGCATTTCACTGCTAATCCAGGTTAACAGCTCACCTTTTTTTGAGAGAGGCAATAAACAAGAAGGTGGCATTTGAGAAGCATCACTGGAGAAAAACATTAGGCAGTGCATAGTTTAAATTAAGTTTTTTGTCATATACAAACTTGCTTTAATAAACTTTCAACTTGTCAAGATCGTAGTTGAAAAACATTTTTAAGGTCCAGCACTCCAGTGCAACTAATATTTTTCTTGACATTTGAAGTATTATGTAAGGAGCTTCAGGTGTAAAGTGCACTGTAGACAAAAGACTTTCTTGCCTCACAAAGAAACTCATAAAATGGTTGAATTGTCAGGAAAGTGACAGCCAGTAAGGGACAAGAATGCAAATGGATTTAAAGCAGTCATAGCTCCTGAAGGATACAGGCATTACACAACAGTCTGGAAACATCTCTGGAGTGATGTTCTCCCCCCAAATAAGCTCTAGCCCTTGATTGCACCCTACAGACCACCAGGCTAGCAGAGAGCACAAGGCTTGAGCCAAGTTAAAAACTAAGCCAAGGGAGGAGGATGCAAGCTTATTTATTCTAGACCTGATCTGCCCAGGCTGCCAGGTTTGTATTTAGTGGGGAGGACAGCAGGCAAAGCAGTGGTGGCTGCCAGCAGCTCCCTTAGCTGCCCATATCGATATCACAAGCTGCAGGATCAACCTTTCTAAAAGTCATTAATAATTACAGTAGGACAGAATGCACCCATTTTCCAAAATAGGGAGTGAAATACAAACCACACTATGCTATCACCACTTAAAAGCACACAACAGTTCTGGTGTCTTTGGACCTGGGCTGATAGTCTGGATTGATAAATTAATGTGGTTGCATGACCTTATGGTCAGCATGACCTTTTTATCAGAAGAGGCTTGTTGAAGTGGGGTCTTTACTGTCGCTGACAAAAGCAGGGGAGCTACTGATTCAGCTGAGATTGGGAAAACCAAACACAGGTCTACCTGCATATTACTGGGGAAAGCTGGTGCAGCAAATTCACCTTGATCCAAATCCCAGCTCACACTCAAAGTACCTGGGTGAGATGACAACAGAAATTATCAGTCACTGACTGCACAATCTTTTCTGATTCTTCTCAAAACTTCATCCTCTTTCATCATTAGTCCAATATTTGACCCACTAAATTCAAAGACAAAAGAGGAATGACATAATCCCTACTGACATATTCCACTTCTAAACATTTCTCGAATAAAGGAACTAAAATAAAGGTTACTGCTTGTGACACCGTTCTAGTGGAGAACAACCTTCCTCACCCCATCAGCACCACTTTACAATTGCAGTGGCAGACTGGAGTGACCAAGGGGTGCTGAAGAGGAACTAGCTTTTGAAGCAGCTTTTACATCTGTCCACAGGAACCTGTTCATTCCCTTCTCAGGAGGAAGGCAGAAGACTAGGCCCTAAAATCATATTATTAAAGTCAAGCAGTGAAAAGTACCTATTTTGACTCAGGCACATAACAGCAGATTCAAACATAACTGAGCTTCACAGGTAGAGAGCAACTTTGTATTTTCCTCCATTTTGCAGTAACATATTTCCTCCCCTCTCAACTAATTTCAAAAGATTAAGTAAAAAAAAAAAAAAAAATCTGTTATGTTAAAGGTAAGACCACCCACAAAATGAGATATTATGGAGGGGAAACAAACAAAACCACAGCTAAAACTCCAGAACAGTCTTGAACTGAAGGCCCAGAATTAGTTAAAATGGCAACTCAGGATCATGTACAGGAAGGCAGAATGCTAAAGTGTTGTATATATATGTCAATACATACGTGGGCACATCTATAATACGGTGTAATAATTCTGGAATATGTTGTCACTTCAGAGTAATTATAGTATACAGAGTGGGTAGGAAAAAAAAAACACTGAAAGTGAAGCTCAGACTTTTGAATCTATAATAAAGCATCATAATTACCTGTTCTTCTTAGCTGGTGAGCAACTGTAAAGATATAAAAGTCAATATAAGGAGCAGGTGTTCAGGCACTACTCTCGAGCATTTTTAATACACTTTCAGGCTTTTCCCACTCAAAGCATGGTGATCACACCGTGCTATGACATACCAAGTATTTCAGCAGTGCAGGCTTCTGGTGAACTCCACTACTTTTAAGAAAAAAAACATAATTTAGCAAAGGATGATGAGCTGCTGTCAACCTGAATGGAGCTGCCTGTCCATTGTGTTGCCACCGAGCACTTCTGACAGTGAAGACTTTAAAAAGCCAGTTAATGGCTCTTTCTGTGCTTGGTCAGGTTAAAAGGAGTTCTACTTTATATCCCTGATAAGGAAGCACATAACTGTTATTTGGTGATTCTCCTTGCTTTCTCTCTTCTTCGGGCTCTCATATTACAGAGATTAGAACAGCATACTTAGCAAATACCATATGTTCCTGTATGGTAATCTCCATTACTACCCTTTACTCCTGTGCAACTTTGTTAGACTGAAGAAATACATTTCACAGGGCAAACTAGAAAAATATTGATTCAACAGAGCCTTGTTCTGATACTGTCCCTTAATCTGCTGCTCCCTCTATCTTGTACAATCTTTAGATATCCATTTTCCATACTTGCTTTAGCTTCCAGCAACCCTTGAGACAATTACATTAACCTGCATAACTGGATTGTGGTTCTTTCTGTTTGCAATTCACTGTGCATTCTTCCAGGTTTGTGTGCTGTTTTTGGCAAAAGCCTATAATTGCATGGATTTCTTTAAAAAACCCTAATTTTCAAAAGTTGCTTGTGTATGATTTATGGCTTTCATGCTTTATTGGTTGGTAGGAATTTTAGATCTTTTTATTGTTGGCTGCAAAATTACTTTGGGAGGGCACTGGCAATTAATTATTTCTGTAATTTCTTGGAAAGCTCAGTGCTTCAAAACCAAGTGCTGGCAGAATCATACCAGTGTTCTGCTTTGAATTCTGCCATTATTGAAATTTACTAAATTCTAATGTGATAGGGAAGAATTTTTATCAATTTGTGTTAAAAATAAACACAAACGAGGACTGCAACATATTAAACAGTAGGGTATGTTTTTATGTTAATAGCTCCTGAGCAGATACTCTTAGCTCATTCTGTTTAAATCTGATAAAACTCCCTGCATTGGGTGACAGGATGTGCCAAATTTGGTTTGAAGAACTGTTTGGGCAGGTTTCTGCAAATCCTCTTGGTGTTCTGTCCCCATAAAGACTAGTTCCACTGTTGTTTCTTTCAATGGATTTTGTTTCTTTCAATGGATTTTATTGCTGTACCATGAGATTCAATGAAGTTATTTGGTAAAAAGGTAATAAAACTAGTATTAACCTCAGAGACCACAGAAGAACAGAATGAAATCAAACAGGTTGGTGACACTGATTATTTCCCATTGGTTTACCTCAGGATCAAAGGTAGTGAAATGGTGATTTGAGCAGGATATAAGAAGAACCTGTCTTTGTAATATACTGCAATAGCAAAAACCTTATACTACTTTTTTAAACTTTACACCCAATACATCTTAAGTACATCTTCAGATCTATATCTAAGGATTAGTTGGTGTAGTTTGCCTAGGAGTTCTCTGAAATTCAGTGGTGAATGCGACAAAGGTAATTTAGATTCTTTTTTAATCTTGCTTGTTTGCACATAAAATAATTTTGTTCAAGTCAAATTGCTGGTACATTTTGCTAACAAAAGAGGCAATATTTGTGAATACTTCTTGATGTACTGTTGGGCAAATAATGCATCTCATTAATCTTATTTGAAGGGTTTTTTTGGTTGGTGGTGCATGTCCTTCTAAGAAAATAATGTTTACAACAGTTTTGACTATAATGTGATTTGATTAATATATGAAAAACCTCTAAAATCTCCATGGATTATATTTTGCATGTATGAAATTTTCCCAATACACTTAGGTAAGAATACTTTCCTTAGGAACATTTATTCAGATGTTACTGAAAAGGAAACTGTACTTTAAAGCAAATGAAGAAACATCTGAGGAGAGTAAGGACCTGAACACAGAATAGTAAAATCACCATAGTTTGCTTTGTTTTTTTTTTTTCCTATTTTTTTTCACTTGAGGATTTTTACTTATAAAATAAAAAGGGAAGTTTGACATAAGTGGCAGCTTATTCCTTTCTTGGGGCTCTGCTTTAACTATATCTATTATCCCAGTAAGCTTTGCAGGATATGTGAAGCTGACAAGGGGGACACACAGGTGCTTTCTGACATTTGGCACTCCATGTCAAACTGTTCCCAGTGCAGAGCATTAGGTGAACAGATCACACACCCCCCAGAAGACAGGTGCTGTGACAGAAGATGTGCTTTTTCTGGATAAGTGTTCTTCCTTGGAGTCCTGCTATATCTGGGAGAACTTTGAGACACATGGTATGTTCCCTTCTTCAGATACGCAGTTATGAGCTTTACAGATGTTTCTATTTAGTGTTCAAGAGCTTTATTACAATAATGCCTCCTCACATTTGTGCCAGCAGAGCTTTCTGCTCAAGAAGCATCTCTCCAGATGTGATGAGTTTTCAGTGAAACTGGTGGGACCTGCAGCAGTTCATGGTCCAGGCTGTGTCACTAATTACCTCAGTATAAAACCAGCCTCTTTCCAGAGCCCATGAAGAAATTTTTATTGTATTATATGGAGTCTTCAAGATATTCCTCAAAGCCTCTCTGATTCCAGTGGTGCCTCATCAAGATACTGAAGTCACCTTTCCAGACTAATTCATCTTTGCACAGTCTAGAAATTAACAAATATTTCCCTTGCACACAAGTGAGGCTGGAGGAATTTATTTCTTTCCAAACACTCTGAATAAAAGGCATTAATTTACCATTTGCCTTTGAGTACTGATTGTTGTTTATTATCCAGTAGATTTCTTTTTGCTCTCAGCTATGCTGGTTTGGGGCTTTTTATGTGTTCTAGAGCCTTCATTACCTTCAATTACTCTCCCATGCTTGAACAACCAGTGTTCTTCACTTTAAAAAATTATTCCTGTACCTTCCACTGTGCTTTGCCTGCAAAAATCAATCTTGGTGAAGAAGTATAGTCAGAATAATTTCCTTTGCAGAGCTTATGCTCTACAGGATAAATCTCAGTTTTCCAGGAGAGTGATACTTTCATATTTTTAGAATAGACATCTCATAAATTGGATTGTTTCTACAGCATCATTGCTAATCCTAATTACAGAGTCTCATAATTGCAAGGTTAGCCATCAATTCCTGCTTCATTTCTGAGGCCCTTTACTACTGATTTGCCAGAACTATATGTTTGTTTGTTTGTTTGTTTGTTTGTTTTGTTGGGAAGGGTAGACATACTGTGCTCAGAAAATGGGTCTTTGTGCTATGTATGGCTATATGGTTGCAAAAGATTGTACAAATTTGATGCACCAGACCACACCTGAGTTTGATCTAAGTTATAACTAAACAGTCTCAATGTCTCGATGTCATCCAAACAACCTTTAGAACTGGATTTAACAGTGATTCTACCTGCAGTGGATTTATAGGATATATATATATATATTTGCCCCAGACAAAAGACTGATTTTTCTTACTATCTAAAACTCGTGCTGCATGTGTTCTCAGCATATGATGCAGCTGCAGTGGCTGACATATATTGTGTGCAGATAAAGCATGACTGACTTTTACACCTTTCTGTTCACTGCCACCATTTGATGACATGGATGGAAAGAGAAGAATCTGTACCAATCCCATACATCTGTTGCCCTCAGCATAAATAACGTAGCCTGTTCAGATCAACAAATAGAAGTCCCATGTTGTCACAGAAGCCTAAACTGTTCATGTCATGACTGGTATTTTATTGCCACACCAATTACAGTGAAATAGCAGTTATTCTTTGGAAATTGCTCACCTGGGAGTTGGTTTGCAGATTTCAAATCAAGCTGCAGTAAATAAGAAATCATCATAAAAAAAGAAGGCTTCCTTACAAAGAGATTTGTCTCCCACTAGCTGCCCAGGTACTAAAACAGCTTAAGGGAAAGCTGTTAACTACTGAAACACTAATTAAAAAAGAGTTTTCAGAGAAAAAAAAATTATTTTTGTGGAGTCCAGATAAGAGTAATGTAAAGTAATAATAATTGCCTAATAAGGTAATAAGCTCTTATATTTTCTCTTAAATAAAAGATCACGGTGCACTTTGTGACTTACCTCTTTGCTTCTCTTCACCTCTCCTAAAAGTAATTAAAATGAGAAGCTGATGCTCATAGGCTCCACATATGGTACCCAGAGTGTGCTGGGTGGGCATCCCAATCATGTTCTAAGTCCCCACCAAGTAGGAATAGATTCAGCAATCTGGAGTAGGAACAATGTTTCTGCTCTACTGTTAAACTCTGGAAAATTAAACAAGAAGTTAAATGCAAACTGCTGGTTTCAATGTAAGCATTGATGGTCCCTGTATCTTTCAAAGATGTGATGTGATGAATGAATACAACTTCCCCTGAAGTGACACCTGTCACTCCAGAGCATTGGTACCCTCCTCTCTTATTTTCTCTGGCTGTGGCATTCAGAGGTGTGCTGGTCACAGGACTGAAGCACCCTAAGTCAAGTAAGTAATTTCAGATTAAAACAAGTGTCTGGATTTTGATGACCCCCTTAAAAACACAACAGTAAATTACCTGATTGCCTCTGTTAGTTCCAAACGTTGTTGAAAACTTTGTATTCCCCCTGTCTGTGTAATTGTGTCCTTGTAGAGAAGATTCCCAGGGGAGAGAGGCAAGAATTTTACGCAATTTGCAAAATAAATATAATCAAAATTATTATTTTCTTTGGTAAATTTCTCCATGACATTTATTTAAGTCCTGTTTCATGCTTTAATTTTGCTTTTTCCAGTGGTTTGAATTTACAGAGAGTAACTTGTCGAATAAAGGTCAGAGACTAGAGTTGAGATTTTTTTTTTTGCTAGTAAACCTGTTATCTGTGGTGTAATGCAAGAATGGAAAGGATAAAAAATTCACTATGAAAAAAATTAAATTCCAAGAAGTATATGAACCTCTGAAAGTGGCATAAATCAAGTATTGCTTTGAGCTTGTTTTAGAGAGAAAGTGTATTAAAATAAATAGTTAATGTAAGGATACAGGTAAACTAGAACAGCTAGTATATTTGGAAAAAACTAGTATATTTGGGTGGCTCATTTGGGCACCCATGAAGGTTTTGGAAGCAAGCCTATTATTGCTTTTGCCAAATGCAAAAGATTTTTCCACACTGTAATTTCTGAAGACCAGTAAATTCTTTACCAGCTTCTTCAGAATATGTGAAGTCTGCCAAAAGCAGGAACTGTGAATGTGTTCAGTGGAGCACACACTGAGATTACACCCTGCTCATTGCAGAGGGTGTGGATCAGATGACTTTCCAACCCATCCATCTATTCTGTGATTCTGCAGATTCCACTTGAGTATGTGTTTGCCTTTCAGATGAAGCTGGAGGTAGCTATATGGAGCTGATGCTGTTGACTTCAAATTCTGACACTTGATAGCAGTAAAACAGGAAAAGGTTTCTATAGATGGGACTAGTCAGGCATTTCTCAAAGCCAGTTCTTTATTTCTATGCTTCATTTCAGCAAGTAATTAAAGGTATTTCACCCCTGTCTTTACACAGTTGGTATTCACTGGTAGATTTGATTGCCTTTGCACACTACCTCCTTTGCCATATTCTGATGGCAATACAAGGATTTCTAAAACATGTTATGAAATGGTGATGTCTCTTGGATGCTACTTAAAATGCAATCACCATGAAACAGGTACTTAGACAGCATCTGGGACGTTCTTTTTTGTTTTGGACATTTTGAGAAACATTAGCAGAGAAGAAATTTAGGGATGATTATACATCAGGAGGAATCAAATTAAAGCATACAAAAAGGTTTTTAACTTGTCCAAATGAAGCTCGAATGAAGCTAGGAAAAAAATGTGTTTGAAGACTGTAGTAGGGCTATTTGTCCCTTCTAAGCTTTTCCAATATATGACTCCCCTTCATTCTGGGAGTTCAGGGAGGACTCTCAGAATCAGATACAATTCTGAACAATCCTGAAAGGAAAGGTTTTGCCCAACTCTGATTGTGGGACTGTACTGGGAAAGAAAATGAAGCTCAGAGAAAGATATTGAAGAAAAGACTCTCCAGAAAGCTCTGAGTGGCACATGGGAATAGGAGGGCCATAATGCAGGGCGTAGAAAAGGTAATGTTGATTTGGAGCTCAGGAGCAAGTGGATTTCTGTGTCTGCACAGACTCCTGCGCAAGGAGGTGAGGGTTGCCATGCCAAGGCCTTCTCTTGAGATAAGTAGAGGTTACTGATATAGCTTGACAAGTCAAGAAGGATAACCTGTCACACTACCATGTCTGTTCAGATGTGAGTGGAGAGCTCTGAAGAAGCCTCTGGGAGGCTTGAGTCTCAGCTGAGGATAGACATCTCTGAAGGAAAGACAGGATCCCAGAACAACAGGCATCTGAGTTGATGCCTGTGGCGGAGAATTTCATTACTGTGTACCTGTTCTGCTGCCTCTGAAGAAGTGTTATTTTTGTGTCTGGGCAGCCCGTGAGTCACCTGAAATCAGAATGTCACAGCAGCCATGAGAATAATCATGGATCACAAGAAGGAATCACAGAATCACAGAATTTTTAGGTTGGAAGAGATCTTCAAGATCATCGAGTCCAACCAATGTTCTAACACCTCAACTAGATTATGGCACCAAGTGCCACATCCAGTCTTTTTTTAAACACATCCAGGGTTGGTGACTCTAC